>CM068827.1:30356758-30654258 GCA_028554795.2 Sinohyriopsis cumingii
GTTTTGTTTGGAACTTCATGGGCACCTGGTTAATGGTGGCACCTTCCAGGCCTGGCGCCACATACGCATCTTATCCCCCAGTTACTTTTTACCTTTTGGGGGGAGAGAGCAGAGGCAGGATATGTCGCTTCAGAATCCCAATTTTCGCTCTCTGGGATTTTGAAATTTCTTCTCTCCTTTTCCTCCTCCTCTTCTTTGTTTCTTCTTTCCTCTTTATATCTTCTTTCTTCTTCTTCTTTATATCTTCTTTCCTCCTCTTCTTTGTTTCTTCTTTCCTCCTCTCTTATCCTTCCCTCCTCGACAATGGCTTCCGCGGCCAGTTCATTTAATATGCGCCTGGCATATTCCAGATGCACATGAAGCTCCAACAGTTTCTCAAGTCTCGTGTTCATTTTTTGGTGTTGATCAATCAACAAGGGTAGCTGGACTGCCGAACGAGTTTCAATTTATACTGAAAGCGCGGACGTGAAGGAAAACATCCCCCTAATAACATAAAATTCATCTTACCTAGATCATGACCAAAAAAAACAACAATGCGCGGACCTAAAAGAAACACTCACTCACTTTTTATGCTACCCATTACTATTTAAAATTTTTTATAAATCACTTCAATAGACTATCCACATACTCAAATCAATCCAATCTAACCCCAAATTTACACCTCAAACACTAAGAAAATATATCATTTTAATCTACTATCCACACCAACTTATTTTTTTAAGCTCTTACTAACACTAACTCACCAACACATACCCTCACATTTTTAATAGCAAGAGTTAGTGTTTATTTTCACACTACTCTACCTACTCACATTGGCAAATTAATAGTTATTTCTTTTCTAGAGTATTGGGTAGCCCTGAAAAGGGCTGTTTTTTTGTTTTGCTATGGCATTCTTTTTTAGTTTCTAAGAATGCGATGTCCTCTGAGGATAGACTTTCTGGCAATAGGTCTGCTTCTTCGGAAAGAGAAGAAGAACTCTTTGGTGTCGATACGGCAATCGACAAAGCCTCTGTCAGGTTCAGGTTGCTGCTGCTGCTGTTCTTGTTGTTGCTGTTGCTGCTGTTTTTGAAGTCTGTACTTCTCTGTCCATTCTTCTTTTTCCCTGTTCACTTCTTCTCTGAAGAGCTCTTCTATTAGGTCTTCAGTGATTTTTAACATTCTCACATTCTCTATTTCTTCTGGCTTCGGTATCAGACTGTGTCTGACCCTATGCAAATTCACGTAGGCTTCGTTGAGCTTAGCTAGTTTGGAGCACATCTTCTTAGGAGGATGAGTCGATAATGGATGGTTAGACTGGGAACAAACCGGTTCTTAAAGTTAAAGCGCGGACGTGAAGGAAAACATCCCCCACACGGTTTTTCGAGCCGCAACGTTCATGAGAGAGATAGTAAGAAATGAAAGAGCATCAATCCAACATTCTTATAGCTGAACAAACCACAAAAGCATTTTTTTCAAAACACAACATTTTTTTATTCAAAAATCACTTAACACTTAACAGCAACATTTCTAACATTTTTAACAATAATCCAACACTATAACATCAAACAATTTTTTTCAAATCACAAACATTTTTTTTCTCAATGGACAATCTACTTTAAACAGGGCTGACAACGTTGTGAATGAAATTGTGATTTCCACTGTTGGAAATCATTAGGCCATTGATGGACACTACGTTTCCTAGCTTGAGACAAAAGATAAGCATAATGGTCACAAAACCATCGATCTACTTTCACATCGTTTCTAGCAGAAGAACGAGGATCGAAATGAGTCACTAAATGTTCTAAGGAATAGCCCAGGCTGCGATGATGCAGAAAATACACACAGTACTGTCCACACACCAAGGAATCTGTGCCTTGTAATTTCACATTATTGAATCGGGTGGTTTGAGCATTTCTTCTCATAAAGTCAATCATATCGTCTTCCAAAGGGGGCAATCCGTACGAATCGAAATATTCCACACATCCTTCTTGAGGAAAGTAGACGGCTACCCAGTGGGTTCCTGGGAGATGACTGTCGTCCGTGTTGATCACGTAAGCTTGATGGTCTTTAGGTTTGCGATGAGGGAGTTCATCTTTAGCACAGACGACAGGATTCCAAGAAGCCGTATACGAACTGTGGTTCAAAAGGTAATAAAGTTCCCAGGTATCCATTTGTGTTGTTTTCTTCTTCACAGGTAATAATAAGTCATCAATTCGATCCTGACTTTTTGCTTGAAAATGTCTGACGAATAAACGGTTATTCGTTCTGTTTCCTCACTCTGATTTAGGAGAGCTTCGATACGATGGATCTCTTGAGTGGTTAATGGTGGACAAGAATGTTCACGCAAGTCTTTATACCACTGGTGCAACACGTCTTTGTTTGAGATGAGACTCCAAGCTTCGTCCAGATACTCGTCCAATTTTTCTTCTTGACTTAACATCAGGCATTTATCGTGTTGAATTTGACTGGGATGATCGTTTTGACATCCATAGCAATTTTTCTTGATCAATTCCGTCATTTTGTCAACCAAGTGTTTGGCAAAACAGGAGACTAAATGGGCTTCTTGTTCTGGCCATCTCGATTTCATCATGATCACTTCTTCTTCCACAGTCTCCTCACATTCCATCTCCAAAGTTTCTCCACTAGGTAAAGAGGGATAACAGTCTTCCATAGCTTCTAATAATCTAGAATGACTTCTCTCAAACTGTTGATTTCTATGGTATTATCGAATTCTGCATACAGGATGACGTTCACTGTCTGTTTCAGTGTTTCTGCAAACTGAAGTTCCACACGAATCTGGCCAGATTTTATAGGGTGGAAATGTCCCTCGTCGCTGCCTTGGTCTGGAGTGAAATCGAAAGCCCACAAAGCATAGCCTCCTGCATAATCGTCGTACTCAATGCCGTGACTGGTGTTGGTTCCTAACTGGCCGGTGGCTTCGTACAGGGACAAGTACGATCTCAAGTAATTCATTTTTTTGGGATCAAAGTCAGGTTCGAAAGGTCGGGTACACAAGGTCTTGCCATCGCGACTGACTTCGACTTTCTTCACTAAAAAGTGTTGAAAGTTGAAAGGATTTTCAAGGAAGGCTCCGTTGAAGGCTGAATTCGAGACCATACCAAGGATCAAACGTTTGGGTAACTGTCCTTGGAACAGATGATCTTCGGTTATGGATTGCAGTCCAGCAGAAATGGTGAACGTTTTCACTTCCACACGTCGTATGGGATACTTGGCGGTCGTTCTGCTCAACGTTTGACTGATGTCGTTACCTACTTTGGGTAACACTTCCACGCGTCGTACGTAGAGTTTGGCTTCTTGGATTATGCTTTTAGGAGCCTTAGTAGCATCAGCAGCTATCAAATGGAAAGCGGCACTGCTGCGATTCAGTCTCAAGCGGACATTCACCCCGTTCAGCAAATATTTCTCTTGCAACCGCATGTCCAAATGCAAACGATCCATCAGTTCTAAACTCTTTTTACCTAGGATTTTCTCTTCTCTTGCCTCAAAGCCGGAATTGCTTCCATCTGTTTTGTCGAACTTGCCCGCTTCGTCAGCTACCCACAGCACGCAGGCATTGAGATGACTATCCTTGGCATCTATTCCGTACGTCAAGAGATTTTCCAAGTAGGCACGGTAAGGGTATGTATCCATGCTGCTGCTGACTAGTTTGTTATTCAAGTACAAATCCACTAAGCTGAACAAGGAATGCATGAAATTGTTGACGGGAGCTATTTCGTCAGTGTCATCTACTCCACTATTATCTTTTTCTAGAACTTGGACTTTCAAGTACAAGTAACTGCTATTCAGATCGATGTAATCTTCGGGCTGTCCCTTGATTTCAAACTCGATGGGAGCGGAATCGGTCAGTGAGGAGACGGAGTGAAATTCCACCCACTGAGATTCTTGCATCGTCATCATGGTGGGGGGCATGGCAAACAGATCCAGTTCCGTCTTGGAACAAGCGCAAGATTCTCGGTGCATCATTTTTTTCCTGTGTTTCAATAATCGAAAACGTCTAAGTCTCGAACGGTTCTTCTTTTCTTGGCCTTTCTAGCTTGAAGTCTGGTGAAAGGGTGTTTTCTTCTTCGTCGTCTCTTTCTGCCTTGTCCTTGCTGAATGCCAGACTCGGTAGCGTGCAGGGCATTTATAGGTGTCTCTCGTCGGCCCAAAATGTCTTTGCCCGTTTGCAGCAAGACATTTTTGCCTGCCCTCATGAAGGCTTCTTTAGGGTTTTGTTTGTCGATGATGACATTTTGGAGAAATTCTTTGCCTTGCGTCAGTGCCGCATCTTTCAAGGCGTGCAATCCGCGTGTCACCATCGGTTTCAAGACTGGGGCCACCGAACGAAAGGCCGATTTTAACATGTCTCCTAAGCCGTGTCCTCGCTGTCGTGCAACCCCTCGGTACACTGGATACATGACTTACTTACGAGTCGTGAGAAAACCGTTTTCGAAAATGGAGTTTCACCGTGACTTTTCCTTTGGTGAATGGAATATTTTGTCCTAAATCTCCTTTTATAGTAATGTTGACCGTGTCCAAATACGACTTGCTGACAGGTAAATAGTGAGGATGGACAAATTCGCGGTGGACGTGATAAGTGTTTCCACTTCCTCGTCAGCGTTCGTGGCAGAATCCACTTTGAAAGGAATGACACGCAGTAACGGTACGGAGGTGTGTCCCACCACGTTGTACTCCACCACATCGGAATACACGAACATCAAATTCAGTCCTTGGTTCAGTTCTACCGGGGTACGAAAATACTTGACAAAAGAATCGTTGTCGAAAATGCCTGGTAATTCGCCTTTTTGTTCTACTTGCTTCCTCATCTCCATGTCACCGCCCAACATGTCAAACAATCCAGGACAAAATACAATGGTTACGATTTTAGGCCGTTCAAGTTTCATCAAGAAGCGACGAGCTACTTTGTGGTACATTATGGTGACACTTTTGTTCTTGACATTGACATTGACATTGGAACTCTTAAAAGCTTCCCCAAACACACCATTAAACTTGGTAGCTATGGTGCTGACCAAATGTTGACCGCTGAAATAATAGCCTGCGGGAATCACAAAGTTGAAGGTCCACGTTTTAGTTTTGTCATTATAGGTTTTATTGGTATATGTGCTACTAGTCTTATCCAACTCTTGTTGCAAATGTGAGTCATGAACTTCCACCGTAAAAAAATTTTGCTGGGGAATGACATTGAGGACTTGGGTCGGGTGAATCATTTCTACCAAAGCCACTTCCCAATGGGCTTCGTGATCTAAGGGGATGGCTTGAGGTAATTTGGCTGTGTAACAGCACAACGTGTTGTTGGGAAACACCTCCATGGAACTGTCACTGGGTAAGGTTAAGTAAAATTGGTTTTGGTGACTCATAATTCCAGAGTTCTGTGGCTGTCCGAGGGGTTAGTGGACGTCAGAGGCGTGTCTCCGCCCAAAATGGGGTTCTGGTTGTTGTTGGAGTGGTGACTGGCACTGGCACTGGACACAACGTTCCCGTTCGAGGAGAATTTCAGGGAGGGATTGGGAAGCAGGTAACCGATGCAACTGCTCAATAAAATGGTCCACAATTGTTTGTCTCCTTGTTGCAAACTCAAATTGGCGATGGCTGCCCCGATGACACAATACACCACGAAGATTTGGCAGAAAAAGACGATTTGCGTTTTAGGCACACGTTCTCCACACCACACCCACAAGGGTTGTTTTTGTAAATCTTGCACAGAAGAACTAGGGGAAGAAGGAGGAGTGGACGACCTAGCTGCGTCTGCTGTGTGAAAGGGCATGATGGTCACTTCTTCTTTTTATAGTCGATGACTTGCGAAGCGTCGATCCAAGAATCAAAACTGGGTGGATATCCTTTCCAACGTACTTTGACTTCTTTGACACGTCGTTTGCCCACTTTACGGGTTCTGCGTTCGAGAATGCTTTCGATGTCGTACACGTCGTCTTCTTTTTTGGTGACACGTTGTAACTCGGGCAAATAAAACGTTCCTTTGAGTACTTCTCCGTTCATGTCTTCCAATTTATAGACGGCAGGATGACGGCCATGCACTCGTCCAGTGACGCGAAACAATTCGGTCGTCCAGTTAGGTAAGTAACCTTTGTCGAAAGTGCGTTTGGTTTTGCCAATGCGCACCCAATCTCCTACGGTCAACTCTCCACTTTTCTCGGGGACAGCCCTCGTCGGGGACGTACCAAACAGACGCTCAAACACCAGCACTTCGTTGTCGGGAGTCACGTCTTGCGGGGCACGTCCGATGCTTCGATGGTAAGATTGGTTGTACGCTTGCACCAGGTGCGGTAAGATGTCGATGTACTTCAGAGTGTGGTGATGCGTAAAATATTTCCACATGCGTTCTTTCAAAGTATGTTGAAAACGTTCCACGATGCTGGCTTTGGTTTCGGGATTCTCGGTGGTAAAAAAATGAATGTCACGTTTCTTTAATTCTTTTTGGAAAGCTTGGTTCAGAAATTCGGTGCCTTTGTCCGTTTGCCATCGAAGAGGGTGACGACCGCTTTGTTTCAACACCCGTTGCAGGGCTCGCACTAACTCGCTGCTCGATTTGGAAGTCAAAGGCACGACCCAGGCAAATTTGGAAAAGACGTCGATGACACAAAACAAATATTTGTAACCACGATTGTAGCTGGCCAAATGAGAGACATCGGCTAAATCGGCTTGCTATTGATGATCGATGCCTTCCACTCGGGTGCGACTTCTGGCAAACTTGCGTCGAATGGGTTTGTGTAAAGTGTAGGTAGCTTGTTCTTGTAACCATCGTTGCACTTGAGGTAAACGGAGACTTTTCAGTCGCGTTTTGGCAGCACGATACAATTTTTGAACTCCTGCGTAACCTGCAGGATGCGAGGGATCGTAGTAAATGCTGGCTAAGACTTTTTCCATTTTTGTGTTGGTGTGTTAATAAGTCACCCACTCTTCGATGATGCTACTTTGGGTGGGTCGAAAGGGTGGTTTGGAAACGGATTTACGTGTCCGATGGGCTACGGGAGTAGAAGTCGAAGGTAGTGGAGGTGGCAATGGAATGGCTTTGGTTTTCTTTTCTTTTTTCGCTTCTGGTTTCCCTTCTTTCTTTTTCACTTCTGTCGAAGGAGGCGTGGACATCATCTTTTTAACCCAAGCTTTCATTTCTTCTCGTTGGGGTGTGGGGGACGGGGTCAACAAGGATGCTGCAATCTTACTCGAAATGGGAGCTGCTGACGGTGTTTGAAACACTTCGCGCATCTCTTCTTCCTCAGGTCTTTGTGGGGTAGCATCTCTGGTGACCCTTGGGGATGGAAGTGGTGGTGGTGGTGGTAATGATGATGGTGCTGGACTTTTCATCAAGGTCTTAAAATCTTTTAGAGTGGGTAAAGCTGTTTCGTCTAAAGCTTTCTGGTGAAAGAGTTGCAGTCTTTGCAAGAGTTGACCGTACTTTTGCGATTTTTCTGTTTCGGACAAATCTTGGCGATCCATCAAGGATTGCAATTCGTGTTGTAACTGGGACATCTCGCTCAAATTGGGATTGGGAGGTAAATGCGGGGTGCGTTGTTCTTGCCACCGATGGTATTCCATCCATCGTTTGTAAGGCACTAAAGCTAGTTTTCGTCCTTCCATGGGGTTGTCAGGGGTCGATTCTGAGATCTTGGGCCTTTCGAGGGCCTTTTTATCTTGCTCCCACCAGTCCTCCCAACATGGTTCCCAAGACTCCTTTCAGTATGGGGCCTAACAAGAGAGGTAAAATGCCTCCACGTTGGACCAACATCTTCTTTTTTTGACGAATGGGAATTTTCTTTTGAACCATTTTCCGAAGAACGTGACGATGTTTGCCTAAGCATTGTTTCTGGTGTTTGGACAAAGGGATCGTGCCTTTCAAAACGTTCAAACAACATTCGCACACGGTATCGATGACCTCTTTGGAGGCCGTTTGAATGAGTTTTTTTCGTAGGGGTGGAGAAGCTTTGGACAGGACAGATAACATGTCCCCATGTTTGGCTAAACGTGGTGGCAGTCCTTTCCTTTTCTTTCCTTGGGGTTTTCTGGAGGGTGACATCTTTGAGTCTTCAGGAGCACCAAAAAACACTGATATCCTACTCGGTCACAGGCCTTTTTTATACTGGAACGCGTCGCCATTGATTGTCTTTACGTCGTATCAGTTTGAGGACAGGCATGACACGTCGTGCAGGGGTACGTAACGGACTAAATCGAGCCAGTTCTTGCTTGGACAAATCCAGTAAACTTTGTAACATGCCCGATCTTTCATGGACTTTGATTTTGGGAGAAGGTACTTTGTGAGCAGCAGCCACTGCCGCTAAATTGGAAGGTCCTGCCACTGGGGAAGTTCTTTTGGGGGTCATCAACGGAGAAGTTCTTGGTGTAATCAACGTCTCCAAGTACTCTTCAGTTCCTGGTGACATCAACGGAGAAGTGGACAAACGTGAGGCTGTCGGAGACGCTGTGGCAGATCGTGGTTTGCGAGTGTAAGGCTGCGTCCTGGCCGCAGTGCCTCTCTTGCGACTAGTTTTCTTCTGTGGACTTTTCTTTTTCTGAGGACTTTTTCTCTGTTTCTTTTTCTGGGGGCTTCTTTTCTTTTTTCGGGGTGGTGTCTGGTAAGAGGAGGGTCCCGCCACTGGAGAAGTTCTTCTCTTTGGGGACCTGGTCTTTTTCTTCTTGGGGCTTCGTTGAACTTTTGTCTTAGGGATAACTTTGGGGGCATTAGGATCCCATCTTAAGAGTGAGCGAATGATGACCCCTCCTAGAGTACCGCTCCCTCCAGGTTTCAAAATGATTTGTTTTTTGGTTTGAGTGTCGATGCGGGGATCGGCCAGTTGGACCAAAGCGACTTTGTTTCGATCGAAAAAGCGTTGGGTTTGATGAGGAATCTGAATGATTCCTTGGAGTAATTGACGTGCCGTCACCGTGAACCATCGTAAGACTTCTTTGAGACTAGCTTCTAAGACACGAGCTCGTGTTTGTGGATCTTTTTCTCGACTGATGCCATACAAGGCACGAATCAATTTGACGGGAAGATGCGACTGAAGGGACGTCATGTTCGCACTGAGTGTGAGACAGACGAAAAAGGGTGTGAGGTTTTTATAGATTTTTTGATGGGGAGTGAAATGAAGTCGAGGACGGAGACGTGTACAGGACAGGCCCTCCGTCTTGGCACCAGTGGTGAAACAAGTGGGTACGAAATCGCAAATCCTCGGGAGTGGTACGTTTCAAATCGACGAGTAAATAGGCGTGTGGCGTTTGAGTGGCATCGTCGTACGCCTGAGTCAGCCAAGGCGTTCCTAACTGTTTGGCTAAGACTTGCACTTGCGATTTATCTCGAGGGCTTTTAAACAAGACCACGTAATGCGCATTGAGACTGATGGTGCGATGGGCTTTACTTTGTTGAAACAAATTTTGGGTGATGTAAACGACACTGGCATTACGGTGATGCCCTTTGCGCGTGAACCACAATTTAATTTCTTCTTCGTCTTCTCCTAACATGTCGTCGAAAATGACCAAATGGGTTTGACGGGAGTCAGAGACGATGCCGTCGTCTTCTTTAGGAATGCCTTCCACAAACACGATGGAATCGCCTTGACTTTCTCGCAAAAGGCTGTACGCCGATTGCCACTCTTTGTAACACCACACGATCCGTTGAGGTGGTCGATCGATCAAATGATGTTTATGTTCGATCAAACGTTTGACGAATTCGGTTTTGTCTGAACCGCTAGGTCCAGCAATGAGCATGTTAAAGGGATGGCGAAGATACAAAGCCTCCCAACTGGCACGATCTAAGTGTTCGTCGATGACTTTGACAGTAGAGGAAGAGGGAGCAGAGACAGCAGAGGTAGCCATGGTGTGAGAAATGTCACTTGTGACACGAAAAACAAACAAGACAAGAGTTTATATACTTTTTTCAGAACACGTTTATTGAATGTTTCAAATATGAACACGAAAGACAAAAATACATACAACCCAAATAGTGATGTACAGGAATATAAAACACAGCAAAGCGATCAAAGTTAAATATAAACAAGTGTCTGTACAACATGTTTTGGGTAACCAAGATGTCCTAGGGACAGTGTGTAATGTTCTTACAGTCTCTACATGAGGTATTGTCACACAAGTGTCCTCCCGGAATGACCTTTCAGGAATGTCCATGACAGTCCTGTCCTGAAGCGAGTGGTTGTTCTCGGTGACGGGTTCTTCTGGCACCGTCACTAACACAGGTTGAAAAGTAACTTTTTTCCTTGAACAACTCTTGTGCATACTGAGCCACTTCTTGGGTCCAAGCCTCAAAACCCCCCTTTTTCCAGTCACGAACATCTGTCCAATGAGGGTGTAAGTCACAAGCTACACACACATCGTCATACACGTCTTGGGTAGCTAAAAGTTGACGAATCTTTTTTTCCTGTTGAGGTCGAGAAGTATCCAGATGAAACCGCAAGGCTTTGAGCAAAAGGAGTTTTTCGTGACCATTTAAGGCCATGGAGGTGGTAAGTACTGATCGTAAAGAGTCCACAAAGAATCGGCTGGTAAACGAAATCCCAGAAAACAAGTCACTAAGACACACACCACTTGTCGTCCCAAATTGAATGGATAAAGTTCTTGTAATAATCGATGGTAATGATCCACGGTTTGAATATGGTCATTGAGTTCCTTCCACGGAATCTGTTGGATTACATACGACATAAGTCGTGGCATAGCTGCCTGTTTTTATAGTCTCTTTGTTTCGAAAAGAATACACGTACTTTCTAGCCAGTGATGTTCGTTTTCCAGTGGGGAATGTAAATCTTGCATACTGTAACCGAAACGTCAGAGTTCGATTAGAAGTTTCCTCTTCCGCTAAGTAGATTCCACGTAAAATATGTTGGTAATCCTTTACCTCGTCTTCCTCAATGGGTTGCTCTAGGTGAATCTCGAAGTAACCAAAATGATCAACACGTGAATCATCGGGGGCCTGGAAGTATTGAACAAGATCTGACCACTGAAACAATTTCTGACGAATCAGTTCTCTTATACCCTTCAGGTACCAGTGGTTAAAGATCTGGTGACGTAACGGATGCAATTGTTCTTTACGTTTCACTTGTATTTTGACCAGCTCTCGGTAAATGCGTTCTCTCAACTCCACAGGCAAAGCTCGAATGTTCTCTTGTAAAGTATCCATGAATAGGTCATACTAAATCCTCTTTGGTCTGACACAAGAAATGTACTCTTTGCACAAACATGGTTTCACTTCAGTGTCGAATTTAAATCGTTGAGTCACTAATCTACACATTACAATTCGTTCAGAAGTTTCCTCTTTCACTAAGTTGACATTGTGTTCAAGATGTTGGTAATTCGTTAACTCTTCCTCTGGAATTCGATGCAGTACGTTTACAATGATGTAACTACAATCGTCCATACCAAACCAATCCTTTTTAAAACTAGAGGATCGTTGATCAATGTCTGTCCGATGGAACACTTTCAATTGAATCAATCCTTGTATAGCTTTCAGGTACCAGTGGTTCAAACACCGGTGACGTAACGGATGCAATTGTTCTTTACGTTTCACTTGTATTTTGACCAGTTCTCGATAAATGCGTTCTCTCAACTCCACAGGCAAAGCACGAATGTTCTCTTGTAAAGTATCCATGAACAGATGATTATGGTAAGAAGTTACTTCAATGTCTCGGTCCCACTAAGGGTAAGTAATGACAATTCGGTGACCATCGAGCATGTTCTACGTAGGCCGAATCTTGCGGTTCCCAGTGGTGAAGTGACACACCGCAACTGAAGCACTTGACTTTATCTCCTTCGCCCAAGTAGAAAAATCCGGCTCTGGCTAATTCTTCGGGGGTCGGTCCTCCCAGATACTTTGGCCATTTTCCTTTGAACGATTGAAGACGATTTTCAAAGTCGCAGTATTCCGACAAACGCACAGGAAACGAATATTCGTTTTTCACAGGTTCGTTTCGATGAGGGTTGGGTGACAGGAACAGGAGTTTGATCAGGGCTGGATGACATCAGTAGGGGGGTAGACGTGAAGGTGAACATTCCCCTTTAAAACGAAACCCAGTAAAATGTCCAAGAGGACGAGCGGCATCACTTTCGCATCCCACAGGTTTGACACGCACAGCATCACTTTCCATGATAGGGGTAGGGGCACTAAAGTTCCCATGATGCTTTACGGCATCGCTCAGGTCACAAGGTACAGCATCGTACCCATCGCAAGGCTCACAATCGCACTCGTCTGCAAACTCCGTTACGCAATTACAATGGTAACCACATGGACAATCGCAGTTTCCTTCCGGACATTTTCCGTCGCAATGCATGGGTCTTATCCATCCAGTATTAGTCACACTAGAGGAAGATACAACTTTTTTACAATCCCCAAACTGGAACGATGCCTCTTTCAAAGTATTCATCTTGTTCGCTCGGTCTTGGTAGTCACAATGAACTATCGATCTTCCCTAGGGTTCCTTTTTTATATACAGACCAATACCGACGTGACCGTACGGCAACGTAAAGTGATTGGGAAGTCGAACTCGTTTCTGGTATACAATTTGATAGACTTTTTCCAAGGGTCGACTGACGATGTGGTGAGTGGGTAAACGTACAATCTTGTTCGGTTGATAAGTGGTCACTTTAAAGTTTCCATCCTCTCCCGATTGCAAGGCTTCTTTCAATACCCCAAAGTTGACCACTCGACTGGTACGATGATTCAGAGTCAGTCCTTTCACTTTGCACGTCGTGTGCACTTCTCCTTGTTTGTCCCGGTATTCGTAGCCGTAATTTGTGGGACCGCCACTCGCGAAACTTAGAATCTTGTCGTCAGGATGTTCGTCTGTCCAGGCTCCTAAACGGTCTCCTTCGATGTTAGGGTGTTGCTGACCCGGTCGATCGATGTAGATGCAACTGTCCGTGTCAAAGTACAGGACGCGATCCCCTAACAGTTCTAAAGCTTCGTACAATTTTAAGCGAGCATGAGCTGTCACGTAAGCCGCAATGATGACATTTCCAAAAGGGTCGTCTTGTACAAAGTCCAGATCTTCTTCGTAATTGACCAAGATCAAATTCTCTCGAACGACGTCCACGTGTTTCATGTATTTGGTTTTGTCGTGAATCATCTGGAAGTAGCGGGAAGGTTCTGTCAAATATTCCGTCTTGGGTAAACACGGTCGTTGTGCCATTTTACCCCACAAGCAATTTAACATCACTTTGGCAAACGATCGCCTGCCTTCGTTTTTCTCGATGTGGTCTAAAGTGATGCCTTCTTGTTCCAGGTATTTCTCTTTGAATTGTATTTGGTCTTCGGGAGTGTGACACCAGGAAGGATAGCCGCTGGCTTCTTGCTTCAGTTTCAAAAAGGCATCCACGTAGTCGGCGAAAATGCCTTTCTGAGTAGGGTCACCCTTGTGGTACTGTTGTGTCTTGGGAAAGTGGCAAATTTCGTACACTTCTAACAGTTGGTATCCCATGTCCAGAGCTTTGAACAATTCTACGCTGACCCAGGTTCCCGTCAAGGCACGTTCTTCCTGGGTATGCTGACAAGGTTGGTCTTGGTTGCACGTTTCGGCACAAGTACGGCACAATGGAAACATCAGTTTGCCTTGACAATGGTGAGGTAAGACGGGATGGTATAGGTTCGTGGGAGGCAAAACTTTACACTTGATCAAGCCTTCGTATTGTCGAATGTTGACCAGGTCGATGTGTTCCGTCAACAATTGCGAGTGCCCTGTAGGAAAGCGACAATATTTGCACACGCAGGGATACAGCGAACACACGTCCAAGTATTTGATTTCTTCTCCTTTCTCTTCGTCGGCTTGGTACAGCAAACAGGTGGCATTGGTCCTTCCTCCGTACAAACTATCCCTCGGGTTCAACGGGTCCATGAACTGGTAACTTTCCACGAGGTGTTTAAACTCGGGATCGGTTTTCATACGGTGATCGTACTCGTGTTCCCACATTTCCACCACTTGGTATCCTTGCTGTTCTAACTTTAGGCGTCGCTGACAAGTGTCCTGGTACAGGTCTTCCATGGTTCGTTGCAAAAACTGATTCTTGGTGCCACGGTCAGGGTAACAGACGGGACATCCGTGAAATAAGCAACCGTTAAACTCGTACACGATCTTGGGGTTTTCTAAGTCCCAGCCATCGACCGAATACGTTCCGATGGTCTTTTCGCCCCCTCCGTTGCGGGCATGCTGAATCCACTTGTCTTCCTTGTCGCACAAGTAATGTAACCAACGTAGGGCTTTGACCGAGTATTGACGTTTGACAAAGTGGGTCGTTTGAGGACTGATGACAGCCACGGTCTTTTCAGGCATGAATCGTTGTCGATACACTAAGGAACACGCTTTGGCAATGGTGCAAGCTTCTTTCAAAGGATCGACCCCTCCGTGTTCCATGAACAGTTCTCGAAATTTTCCACAGCAACGCCGTAAAATGTCCACGTCGGAACGACAATACTTTAGCATTTCTTCCTGAAAGTCGAAAGGGTCCGAGGCGTGAATCTGGTACCAAGCGTAGAAAGCTTCTCGTTGTTCGGTACGCATGTTGTCGGGGTCGTAATAGTGAGCCTCTGGTAAATGGGGTAGAACGGCGTGTTGATTGGCTTCCGTATTGAAAAAGCGTGGAAAGTACCCTTTAGCCATTTCTGTCATTCCAAACGTTTTAGGCATTCGACTCAAAGGCATGGCCAAATAGCTCATCGAATCTTTAAACTGTACTTGTCCCACTTGCATGAAAATGATTTTGGCTCCGTTCAAAGTCACTTTAGGACGTTCGGTGCCTTGTTCCGTATAGTACCTCAAAAGAAACTGTCCATCGTATCCGGAGAAATTGTGAGCCATCACCGTGGCATGGCGATGACAATCTCCGTAAAGTTCGATGTCCTCTTGGCTCCACGTCTTGTCGATGGGGTCTAAGACCCATTGGGCAAAATCGGCTAACGTGTTCGGTCCCCGAAAGATTTTTTCACGTCCTCCAGGAATCTTGCTGCAGTGAGGGCAATGACTGAAGATAGGTTCTTGAATGCACTTCTCGCACACTCGATGAGCCACGCAGAAATTAGGAATGTGAATGCCGGTCTCTTGCATGCATTCAAAATCGAAAAAGATGAAATTGCCTTTCTTCTTGTGACCGTCCTCTTTCTCTGGTGGGGGTTGGTATTTTTGCACGTAACATTGGTGTTCCAAGTCCACGATGTGGTGACAAATGTGACATTTTTTCTTTCCTCGACATACGTGTGCCTTGGTACTATTGGTACGTATGACTTGTTCACACGTAGGGCACGTTCTCAGGAGTTGACAAGCACATTTCTTCTGTGAACCTTGCGTTTTCAGATGTTGTTGGTAACAGGTAGGGCTGACAAACGTGCGCAGACAAGTTGAACAAGGCACTGGTTCTTCGCTCAGACAGGGTGAAGAGGCCAAACATCCTGAGCATTTCCATCCACAATGCTTGTGTTGCTCTCGATTATTATAACCATAGTCACATTTCTCACAATAATAACCATATCCCACGAATCCGGTGATACTGGTAATGGTATCGAAATGGTCATCGTGATGATAAACATGAATGTATTTTCCGTCCTTAAAATCTTGGCCTCGAAACAATAGAGGCCCGCGCATTTCTTGAGGGTGCACTTTCAAGGTGTAGCGTGGAGCTAGGGCATCTTGCAATTTTTGCATCTCAGGAATGCCGCAGGGTGTGTCTTTGGGCAGTCCGGCTTGTTGTAACAGGAGTTCTGCTTCGTTTCGTTGTTTGGCTCGGTCGGAACGTTGAATAGTGTCCCAGGTTCTTTTCCATTCTACCGTGTCGTTCTTGTTGGCATAGGTTCGTCCCACCACGATGGCACGGGCTAAACACATCTGGTCATGAGGGTTGTTAATTCGGACGAGACTCGTTTTGGTGTTGCGAAGGTCGTCCACCAATAACATCTTTTTGCGTCCTGTCCCTTGAGGAGGAGAGACGTGGGTCATGTCCAGTGTGGCTTTACCATCGGTGATGTCAAACTGATCATTAGATTGTTGCACGTGTTGAATCTTGTCCATGACTTTGGAAGCAGTCAATTCTGCAGGGGTGCTAAACTCGATCCAAACAGGGGATTTCAAACCGTCGTGTTGTATGGAAAGTCTCAAGCGATCGTCTTCTTTGGGTTGACATTGTCGCTTGAGTGCAGTGAGCAAAGAATCCCACACCTCGGTGATGAACACTTCTGCTTTCTCTAACGGCACTTCAGCCTTGAAATCTTTAAACTTCACCGTGTATTTGTAAGCCGTGGTTCTAAATTTTCTAGAGGAGCGCTTTTCCGTCTCTCGAATGGAATAGTACTTTTCAGGGTTGACAAAGGGTGATGGACTTGGTTTAGAGGGTTCGGATTCTGGTTCACTCATGTCCTCTTCAAAATCACTGGCATGAATTTGTGCCAAGATTTCAGCCATGGTACGAGGCGATAGATCACGTTTCTGCCTCTTACTTTCTTCTTCTTTCTTCTCGAATGAATGGGATCGTTTCATCTTGAAAGCAAAAAGTCAAATGACTCAAGTTCAAACACCATAAGCTACTTTATAGTCATAGCAGACCAGCGTATATAAAAGGGTGTGTGTCTTGTCCTTTCACTATTCATTTCACTCTCAAGCCGAGCACAACGATGGAAGAGACTAACCAGATAGAACGTTTCGTCAGAGCTTTGCGAGGGGTCATTAGAAAATTCTCTTCAGACCAGCCTACGGACTACTCTCCTTCCTTTAGAGACAAAAGTCAAGATACTTGCTATATCTGTCAGAAGAAAGGGCATTGGTCTTCAGAGTGTCCAGACCGTCAAACAAGAACAAAAACAGGGACTAAAAAAGACAAAAGTCAAGATACCTGTTATTATTGTAAAGAAAAAGGACATTGGTCTCCAGATTGCCCAAAAAAGAAACAAGAGGAGTCAGAAGAAAAGAGGAATTCTTCAGAAGAAGAGAGGGATTCTTTAGAGGAAGAGAGGGATTCTTCTGAGGAAAAAAGACAATTCTATTTACAAGAGGCAAAGAAACAGGAGAAGAAAAGAAGAAAGGAAGAAAATGAGGAAAAGACGGTGAAGAAATTTAAAAAACAGAGAGAGTAAACAAGGAGAAAGAAGAAGTCAATGAACTTTATATTAAAGTGTTGTGTTGTGAATTGGATTGTAAAAAATGGAGAAAAGAATAAATGAATGATAAAAGGTAAGTGCCTTTGAGTTGTGATTTTAAAATAAGAAGCTACACTCACGCACTCATACACAGACACGTACTATAAGGGTAAAATGGGTGGTTTTTTTATGAGTTATTGGCAAATTGAAATTGTATTTCTTTTCGAGAAATATGGGTGGCCCTGAAAAGGACCTTTTTCTTCATGGTGAAGGGGTGAGTTTAAGCAATCAACTTTAACTGCCTTATGCCTTTGCCACGGCCAAGGCCTACTTCTGGACTGCGTAATGATGATGATTGAGTTGAAATCACTAAGGGTGGTACGGTAGGCTTAGTCACAGGGTTGACGTGTTTAGCTCGGGAAGGTCGTATTCTCTTCGGTCGTAATAAAGAAGTCTGATACATTTGTTTCAGACTTCTTAACTCCGCTAAAATGTCCAACAGTACCGTGACCGTTTGATTTTCACCCTCTTGTTTCTTTGCTGCTGCTACTTCTTCTTCTTGCTGTTGTTTTTTTCTTACCTCTTCTTCTTGTTGCTGTTGCTGTAGGAGAAAAGCCTGTTCCGCTTCCTTTTGTCGTTGTATAAATTTCTCCAATTCTTCTTTCTGTCTCTGTCTAAAATTCTCCACTTGCGGTAATGAAGAAGGTAACGAAGGTTCCGGAACAAATTCTTGCGAGGAGAGAAAATCCACAAAATCCCAATTCACCTCTTCTGAAAGTAAGTCCGAGTTCCCTTGGGCAGTCTCCCCTGCTGGTGCACCCCAATGGATCGTTTTCTGAGTTTCCGTCATGTTGAATCACTGTCGCATAGATTGACTGCACAGAAGCGCTAGCGAATCTATATAGACTACGTGACGTCACAGACTGCACTCTTCGGATTGGATGCGGGCTGACTGAATTCTGTAACGCGTGTTAGGATTGGTGAATGAACTCAATCCGTTTCAATCCTTCCTGTCCCTATAAATAAGCGCCGTTCACTGCATTGATTCACCTATTCTCGGAGCCTCAACATGTGGACAGACGTTGAATCTTCAACCCTTGTGTCAACAATGATGTTCAGGACGGACATGCTCATGTATGTCCGATCCAAGTGGACCGTTGTCCACAGGACCAACAGCAGCCTGTGGATAAGAAGAGTCTATATAGAGAGACAAGGTTGCCTCAAGAGGACTCTGATGTATGGCCCTGCTGTAAGACGAAGTTTGAGGACAAGAAGATGTCGCAAATGCCCTTTATGTTAAGGGCATATTAACATAAACCAAAGGCCCTTTTCAGGGCCAGCCATATTTCTCGAAAAGAGATAGCCTTTCCATTGCCTACCCTTTTTTTAAAAATTTTTTTTTAAAAAAAAATCCCATGTTAAATTCCCCTTGTCCGTAGAGTATCCCACGATTTTTTGCCATGTTAAATTCCCCTTGTCCGTAGAGTGTCCCACGATTTTTTGCCATGTTAAATTTCCCTTGTCCGTAGAGTGTCCCAGGGGTGTTTTTAATGCTAATTCCCATTGTCCGTAGGGTATCCCCATTTACTACTCTAACCTCTGGTATCGCCGCTGCAATCTTTGTCGTCGTTTGTATAAGTTTTTCCTTGATTCTCACGAGGCCCACATACGGGAGAAGTTATCTAGAGGTTTCATGCCCTTGTAACTATATTCGGCCACGTTTAACGGCAACCTTAGCTCGGTACGAAAATTTCGGACCCTTCAAGCAATCAACAGAGGACCGTCCATGTCAAACGTGGTATTCGATACATTTTGGATATTTGCCATGGCGAAATGTTACTGTATTCCTGTATGTTATTGGTTTCGTCGAATGTATTTGGCGTCGTGTCTGTCTACAACCGTACACCACTTACCATTGCCAGATTTGCAATTGTCGAATATGTATCGGCTTGTGTCAGACGTTTTTGAGCGGCTCCATTGATGATTTTACCGACATGGACTGGCGTTGTTGCTGTTGATGAAGTGTAATTACAAGTGCAGCTGTCGAGTCCCTAGTTGTAGTAGTTGTTCAGTAATTAATTGGATGGCCTGCTATTCCTTTATTTTGTACAAGAGATCCTCAGCGGTGTTTTTAATGTTGGCAATTGCTCCCATTGCAACTTGATTAGCAATCGGTTTAGTGATACAGGTTAAGGCTGCTGAAACATTAGGAGCGCCTGTCAACCCTACCCTGAAGACTTTTATGTAATAAGTTGCGAAAGCGTCTCTACTCGAGATGATAACATGAATGGGTGGTCTGCACACGTAAAGAATTGTCATTGTATTAAATATCAGGTACATCTCGTACATTTCCAGTGCATGTCCTTCCTGGTCGATACGTCAGCAACGAAGGTGTGTAAACCAGGGATTGTTGCATGGAAGATACACGGACGCCGTTGGAGAGGTCAACATATGATCACTTGGAGCAAGGAAACTCGGGAATATCTCCGGGCCAAACGAGAGCCGTTAGCATCAAATAATAACCAGTGTCAACCACATACTCTAGAGCTTCGATAGAGTTTGTAGATCTGAATGTGATCTCGTGTACCTGTGTGAAAAAGTTAGAATCTCACAATCGAAATCATGTCTCTAATTTCATCACTGATCGATTAAATCGCGTACGTCCCCATGTGGAGTCCAACAACATTCCAGATACGTTTTCAACACAAGGTATTCGCTTTGGGGAGTCAAATGTCACGGTCGAATTATTACGCAAGCTCCAAAAACACGCTTCTTTGCAGCATTGGTTTGTTGGAGGACACGTAACGATTCATAAAATCCTCGTCTGTGTTGTATACAATATCAATGCCTTCGTTGAATTAACGGACGAAACGTATTTCGGTGAATAATGCTGTGTGTAAGCAGCTGATGACAAATCGAGGTGACCCGATGGATGATTTCAGGCACGTTATTGCTTTAAAGAACCGACTTGAAGAGATTTCGAACCTTTCCACAATTTTGTAGAATAGTTGCGGGTCATATTTTAGGGAAGCAGTTCCACAAAGGCCTTTACAAACAAGTGGTTGCTGCCGGGGAGAGGCAAGTTCTTCTAGAAAGCTGTCATAATCTTCCTTCGTGGGTAGTAGTGTTTGAGGGCGAGAGGGCCTCAATGGAAAATCCAATCGAAAAGGTATCCCGGCACTAGGGCCTCAAGATTTATATCCTCACATATACTTCTATGATAAAAGAGGGTCCCAGCAATATAGCATCAAACTTGAATTAAACATGGGCCCGGGCCCTGTTTAGACTCAATAGGAATTAACGTTACGGTAGTGGACAGTGGCAACTGGCAACAATGTTGCAAGTGGATGCTTCATTTGGGCGGAACACTGGCGGAGAATGTTACAAATGGCTGACCTGAATGCGCGCTTCACTAAGAAGAGACAAATACAGCAGAGGCATATATAACACGAACATAGTTGAAGAACATGATATATGTCACACATAAATTATAAAATCGACTAAAATGTTTAAGGCAAGAGAGAATCGATATCTTTTCTAGAGATTGGAGTGGCACTGAAAAGAGCCGTTGGTTTTTATGTTAACATCATTCAGTAAACATAGAGGACATCGCATAGGTCATCTTCTCTTCCTCAAACTTCTTTTAACTTCCAGACAGTATATGAGGATTCGCTTCAGACAGCCTTATCTCTCCATATAGATCCTTTTTTCTAAACGGTCGTGTCGGTGATTTTGTTGATTTTCCATGATGATTTGACATACATGGGTAAGTCCGTGCGGAACAGCATCGATGATACAAGGGTAGATGATTCAACGATAGTCCACATCTTGTCGCGAGAACAGGTGAAGGGAATGAAGTGAATCGGGGTTATTTATAGTGAAAGGGTGGATGGAAAGGGATAGGATTTTTTTGACGAATTCAAATATGCGTTACAAAATTCAGTCTGTCTTTAAAACCGTAATGATCGGACTGTGACGTCACATTCCCTATATAGCTGCGATAGCGCCTCTCCGCAGTGAATCAGTGCGAAAGAATTAGAACATGACAGAAACGAAGAAGACGATGCAATGGGGTCCGCCGTCCGTTGATAAGAAAAGTGATAATATAGCAGCGTCTACTAAAGTCAACACGGTCCTACTTCCAGATGAAGCAGATTTTAATTGGGATTTAGTGGATTTTCTCTCTTCTTCGCAAACATTTGTTCAGCACCTTTTGCACCTTCTCCGTCCTTAACATACGTCGAGGATTTTAAACATAGACAGAAATAAGAATTGGATAAATGTTTGCAGCAGCAGAAAGAAAGAGAAGCTTTTCTCCTTCAACAGCAACAGCAAGAAGAACAGACAAGAAGAAGGAAACAACAGGAAGAAGAAGAAGCAGAGGAGAAGACACATGGTCTAGGAATGAACGAGGACAGTGAAAGTCAAACGGTGACGGTACTTTTAGACATTTTGGCAGTGTTAAGGAGTCTGAAATAAATGTATCAGACTTCTTTAATACGGCCCAAGAGAAAAAGACCTTCCCGAGCCAAACAACGCACCAACCCTGTTAGTAAACCAGAGATACCAGCCCTAGTGATTTCTACCAAATTTTCGACAGGAGCAAGTCCAGAAGTAGGCATTGGCTGTGATAATAGCTTAAGGCAGTTGAAACTGCTTGCTTCCCATTCCTGAATTTGTTCTTTAAAAAGAGTACCTGACGGTCCTTTTCAGGGCCATTCGCTTCGCTCTAAAAGAGTTACTAATCATTTTGAGAAAATCAGTTACAACTTTTTTTGCCCAATGACGAACGTGTGTGAGTGTGCGAGTGTAAGTCGTTATTCTAAAAAATCAAAACCAAGAGACACGTTTTCTGTTTTTTAATATTCTGGTACAAATTTTACAATCCAATTCACAACACAACGGTTTAAAATGTTGATAGACTTCTTCTGTGTCCTTGTTCAATCTCTCTGCTTTTTGAATTTCTTTACTTCTACAGGTTTTACCTCCTCTTTCTCACTTTTGCCTCGTCTTCTTTTCTTCTCTTTCTGGACGTGTCGGGGTTCTTCCTTTATGGAGGGTACCTCTTCTTTCTGTTCAGAACCTTTCTCTTCCTCATGCTGATTTTGTTGCTTAGGTCATTCTGATGACCAATGTCCTTTTTCTTGACAATGATAATAGGTATCTTGACTTTTGTCTCTTTTGATACCTGTTTTTCTCTTTTGACGGTCTAGATACTCTGTAGCCCGAGCCCTTTCTTCTGACTAATATAGCAAGTATCTTTACTTTTATCTCGAAAGGTGGGGACGTAGTCCGTCGGCTTCTCTGAAGAAAAAAATTCTTATGACCCTTGCAAAGCTCTGATCGCAAAAGTTTGACATGTGTTGGCCCTTCCATTGTTCTGGCAGGTTTGAGAGTGAAATGAATACTGGAAGGGAAGACATTGACCCTTTATATAGGGAAAAACACTGGCCTGATATTGATATAAGATCCCATAGCGTTTAAAATGTAGTCATTTGACTTTTTGCAGTCCAGATGAAACGATCGCATCATTTCGTAAAAAATGGGAATAAAGGGGCAAAAATGTGACCTAATGCCTTGCACAGTAGCTGAAATCTAGGCTCAAATTTATGCCAGCGATTTTGAAGATGACATGAATGAACCAGAATCCAGACCCAGAGAGCCTACATCAAACCAAAGTCCACCAATATTAACCCCTCAAAACTGCTACCACATTGAGAGACGGTAAAGCGCTCTTCTAGAAAAATTGGAACCACGGCCTACACGTACACCTCGAGGTTGAAAGATTTCACGTCCGACGTACCGTTGGAGAATGCAGAAGAGTTCATCACCGATGTGTGGGGTTCTTTATTAACCACACTGAAACGGTAATGTGAAACCAAAGAAGACGATCGGTTGAGACTTTTAAATCATCTCGACAGTCTGAAGTCACCCATTTGAATCGAGTTTAGCAGATCAGCTTATTGACACCTTCCAAAATCATTTACAAGATTCAACACGTGCAAAACTCCAACGACAAGTTTTACATTACCGACAGAAAAGCCACGCTGTTCATGACCCACGTTTGTCTTCCCAAAGGGACTGGACAACGCTGAAAAGTGTTAATGGCGGACAACCTCGTCCTAATTAACAATTCTCAAAACCACAAGTGTTTATCCCGTACCATCGTGGTGGGACGAACGTATACCGACAAGAACGGCACAGTAGAATAGAAAAGAGCCTGGAAAACTATTCGACATTCGGACAAAGCCAAACAAGGTAGAGAAGCAGAACTCTTGATACAGTAAGCGGGGCTATCCAAAGACACACCCTGTGACATTTCTGAAATGCAAAAATCGCAAGATATAGTGGCTCCACGCTACACCCTGAAAGTGCATCAGTAAGAAATGCGCGAACCTCTGTTTGTGCGACGCAAAAAAGTTAAAGATGGAAAATACATTCACGTCTATCATCACGATGAACATTTCGATACCATAACCAGTATCACCGGATTCCTAGGATACAGTTATTACTGTGAGAAATGTGAATATGGCTATAACAATCGAGAGCAATACAAGCATTGTGGATCGAAATGTGGGGGCTATTTGACATCTGAACCCTGTCTTGACGAAGGACAAGAACGAGTGCATTGCCCAGGTTGTCAACGAACCTTTGTCAGCCCTGCCAGTTACCAACAATGTCTGAAGACGAAAGGTTCACAGAAGAAACGTGCTTGTCAACTGCTGAGATTATGCCCTACTTGTGGACAAGGTATTCGTATAAAAAGTACCTAGTCACATGTACTTTCAGGACAGAAAAGTGTTCAATATGTTGCCAAATTGTGAACTTGAAACACGAATGCTTTATTCAGAAATACCATTCTAAACATGAAGATGAAGATGACCAGAAGAAGAAAGGCAATTTCATCTTTTTCTATTTCGAATTCATATAAGAGACCGGCATTCACATTCCTAATTTCTGTGAGGCTCTTCGAGCGTGCGAGAAGTGCATTCAAGAGCCTATCTTTAGTCATTGCCCCCCCCCCACTGCAGCAAGATTCCTAGAGGACCAGAAAAAAATCTTTCAGGGACCGAACACGCTGACCGATTTCGCTCAATGGATCTTAGACCCCATCGAAGAGATGTGGAGCCAAGAAAACATCGAACATTACGGAGATTGTCATCGTTATGCAACGGCGATGGCTCACAAATATTCGGGGTACGATGGGTAATGTCTACTCAGCTATTATACAAAATAAAGTACTGAACGTTCGAAAGTGACTTTGAACGGAGCCAAAATCATTTCTATGCAAGTGGGACAGGTGCATTTTAAAGATTCGATGAGTCACTTAGCCATGTCATTGAGCCGAATGCCTAAAACGTTTGGAATGACGGCAATAGCCGAAGGTTATTTTCTGCTCTTTTTCAATACCAAAGCCAGTCAACACCTTGTTCTACCCCATTTACCTGAGGCTCACTAATACGACCCCGACAACATTCAGCACTGAACAACGAGAAGCTCTCTACACTTGGTACCAGACTCAGGCCTCGGAGCCCTTCGACTTTCAGGAAAAAGTGTTAATGTAATGTCGATCCGATGTGGACATTTCACGGCACTGCTATGGAACATTTCGAGAATTGTTCATGGAGCACGGAGGGATCCATCCTTTGAAAGAAGCCTGCACCATTGCCAAAGCGTGCTCTTTAGTGTACCACCAACGATTCTTGCCCGAAAACATCCTGGCTGTCATAAGCCCCAAAACGACCAATTTTGTCAAAAGTCAATACTCGGTCAAAGCGCTACGTTGACTATATTACTTGCGCGACAAGGAAGACAAATGGATCCAACAGGCCTGAAATGGAGGAGGCGAAAAGATCGTCGGAAGGTATCAATGGATCGTTGGGACGTAGAACACCGGAAGATCGTGTACGAGAGTTGAATTTATGCTTATGTCATGGATGTCACATCTGCTACCCTCAACGTGACACAAAGAAATCAGTTTTTACGAAATACCATGGAAGTTAGGACAGCAAGAATACAAAGTGGTGAAAATGTGGGAACACGAATACGATCACCGATTGAAAACCGAGTTTAAACACATCGTATAAAGTTAGAAGCTGTTGGACCCACTGAACCCGCGGAACAGTTTGTACGGAGGACGGACGAATGCCACCTGTTTGCTGTACAAAGCCGACGAATTGAAAGAAGATATCAAATACGTGGACGTGTGATCGCTGTATCCCTACATGTGCAAATATTGTCACTTCCCACAGAACATAGGCAATTGCTGACCGAACCCATTGACTCGGACAACATTCGACAATACGAAGGATCGAGTAAATGTAAAGTATTGCATCCCATGAACTTTTACCATCCCTTATTACCTCTTCACTGCCAGGGAAAATTGATGTTTCTCTTGTGCCATACTTGTGTGAAAACGTGCAACAAGATCAGCATTGTCAGCACACCCAAGAAAAACGCCCCTTGATTGGAACGTGGATCAGCGAGGAGTATTTGTCCAACCTTCCCGCTACTTCAAGATGATTCACGACAAAACCAAACACCTGAAACACGTGGACGTCCTTCGTGAAGATTTCATCCTGGTCAATTACGAAGAAGAACTTGAGTTTGTAGATGCCGAGGAATTTGAAAATGTCATTATTGCGGTTCACTTGAGAGACCATGCTAGTTTAAAATTGTATGAAGTGTTACACCAATTAGGATATCGTGTGCTGAATTTGACACGGACAGTTGCATCTACATCGATCGCATGGGTCACGGGCACCCTGTCATCGAAGTAGATCTTTCAGGAGCCTGGACGGACGAGCACCCCAGCGACTAGATTCTAAGTTTTGCTAGTGGCGGTCCTAAAAATTACGGCTACAAATACCGGGACCCACAAAGAGATGTGCGCATGGAGTGTAAAGTCAAAGGATTGACTCTGTTATCGCACCACTCAAGTTGTGAACTTTGGGGTATTGAAAGAAGCCTAGCAGTCTGGTAAGGACCGATATTTTAAAGTGACCACCTACTAACCTCACTTAGCCACACACCAAATTGTCAGTCGGCCTTTGGAAAAACTCTATCAAATCGTGTACCAGAAGCGATTGCTACGTCTCAACCACTTCACGTGCCGTTCGGACATGCATATATTGGTCAGCATACAAAAAGGGACAACGTCGAAAACCGACAGTTCATAGTGATTGCCATCACCGAGCGAGAAGGATGAATACTTTTAAACAAACAACACGATTCAAGTTCGTTGATTGTCAAACGGAGTGCGATGCTGTGCCTTTACCATGTCAATGATGCTGTACGCTGTGACCTCAGGGATACAGTACCACATCATGCCAACTTATGAATACTACTACCATACCTACCATGGAAAGTGATTTGTGCATGTCAAACCCGACGCATGGGAAAGCGATGCCACTCGTTTTCGTGCACCGATTCACTTTTCTGGTTTTCAGTTTCAGTGTCATCCTCCACGCGCAACCATGCGTCTATCACCATATGGATGTCATCCAATCCTAAGCAAACTCGGATGTCACAGTACCCTAATCGAAACAAGACTGTCAAAGACGAATATTCGTTCTCTGTGCGTTTGACTGAATACTGCGACTTTAAAAGCCGATTCCAAACCTTGCGAGGAAAATGGTCTAAATATCTGAGAGGACCTACCCCCGTAGAATTAGCCAGAGCCGGATTTATCTACTTGGTCGACGGGGATAAAATCAAGTGCTTCAGTTGCGGTGTGTCACTTCACGAGTGGAAGCAGAGAGATTCGGCTTACCTGGAACATGCTCGATGGTCTCCGGATTGTGACTACTATACTCCTTTAGTTTCACAACATCATTAATCTGTAGATGTATACTTTACAAGAGAACATTCGTGGTTTGCCTGTGGAGTTTAGAGAACGCATTTACTTGATCAAAATACAAGTCCAACGCAAAGAACAATTGCATTCATTACGTAACCAGTGTTTAAACCCTGGTACCTGAATAGTATAAGAGGACTGATTCATTTAAAAACGTTCCATCGGTCAGACATTGTTGAACCGGACGAGGAGCAAACGGCTTGAATTGCTAATCATCATACTATTTACAAGGTGGTCATACTATAATGGAAGAATTATAGGATTACCAAAATCTTGTACGCTATCATATTTTGTCTGTAGAGGAAAATTGTGTGCGGTTTTTCACGTATGAAATATTGACTCAACGATTTTGATACGACAACGGAGTACGTTCAGTTTTGTGCAAAAAATATACTTATTACTTCAAACATAAAGATGTATAGAAACGGACTACTATGCCACGATCTTTATCACTCGTGATACAACGATTGCTGTGGAAGGAAAGCAATGAGATTACCCAGTCGGCGGTGGATTACCATGTCCTTTTACGAGCACTGTGTCCCATGAATTTGGGTCCTCGTGTAGTGTATATCTTAGTGACTAGCTTACGATTTCGTTTACCAGCCGATTCCTTGTCGGCTCTGTACGATCTGTACTGTGAGGTACCGCCAAACAAAACATGAACGTGGTGGTACCTTTAAATGTACACGAGAGACTCATTATGTTAAACGTCTTGCTCTTTCATCTGGATACTTCTCGACCTGTACGGAAAACAAAAGATTCGTCAACCTTTAGATGCTGAACATGTATACGACGATGTGTGTGTAGCTTCTGACTTACACCCTCACTTGAAAGATGCCTTGTCTGGAAACGTTTGGGCTTCGAGGCTTGGACCGACGAAGTGGCTGACTATGCCCAAGAGTTGTGATCCTGACTTTAAACTTCCAGTGGAAAGAGTAACTTTTAAACCAGTGTCAACTGCAGTGACAGAAGAAGAACCCCTCACCGAGGAAATCCATTCCCTTCAGGACAGGACTGTCATGGACATGGATATCCCCGGAAGCCCATTCTGGGAGGATTCCTGTGTGACTGTACCAAATAGAGAGATTGTAAGAACATGACACACTGTCCCTAGGTCACCACATCTTGGTCAAAACAAATGTTGTACATAGACTTGTTTATATTCCTCTTTCATCGTTTTGATTTGTATTTTATCGTTGTACTTAACTATTTGGGTTTGATGTATTTTCGTCTTTCGTGTTGCTCACTTGAAAAAACAAATGTGTCTTGAAAAAAGTACACAAACTCTTGTCTTGTCTGTTTTTGTGTCAAACGTGATATTCCCTACACTATGGCTATCTCTGCTATCTCTGCTCCATCTTCCTCTGCTTTCAAAGTCATCGACGAAAACTTTGATCGCACCACTAGCGGGGCCTTGTATCTTCGCTATCCCTCTAACCGAATTTGTCAAACGTTTGATTGAACATAAACATCTTATGATCGATCATTCACCTCAGCGTACTGAGTGGTGTTACAAAGAGTGGAAATCAGCTTACAGTCTCCTGCAAGAAAGTCACGGTGATTCCCTCATGTTTGTGGAAGGCATTCCTGGCGAAGACGACGGGTTCTTGCCCGACCCTAATCAAACTCATTTCGTCATCTTCGACGTCATGTTAGGAGAAGACGAAGTAGAAATTAAGATGTAGTTTACGCGCAAAGGGCATCATATTTATGCCATTGTCATTTACATCACCCAAAATTTGTTTCTAAAACGTAGAGACCATCGCACCATCAGACTCAGTGCTCGTCACCTTGTCTTGTTTAAAGGTCCTAGAGATAAATCGCAAGTGCAATTGTTAGCCAAACAGTTAGGAACACCTTGGTTGACTCATGCGTACGAGGATGCCACTCAAACCCCTCACGCCTGTTTACTCGTGGATTTAAAACCAAACACTCACGATTATATGCGATTTCCTTTCCATCTATTCAACCATTAGTGCCAAGGTGGAGGGTATGTCGTGTACAAGTCCCCGTCGTCGACTTAACAACAACAACAACAACAACAACATCAACAACAAAATCTATAAAAACCTTGGTCACTTTGGGTTTGCCTCACGCCTCGTCAACATGAGAACCCTTCAGTCTCAACTTCCCGTCAATTCATTTGTGCCTTCATTCCACAAATACGTACACTTGTCTTAGAAGCCAGTCTCAAAGACGTCTTACGATGGTTTACGGTTATAGCACGTCACTGGTATCATTCACATCCCTCATCAAACCAAACGCTTTTTTGAGAAAATACAAAGTAGCCTTTACGCAACTGGCAGACCCTCGCATCGACACACAAACCGAAAGCAAATGATTTTGAAACCTGAAGGTAACGGTTCTCAAGGAGGTGTCATCAGTCGCTCCTTCTTAAACTGTGATCCCAATGCCCCCAAAGTCATCCCCAGGAATAAAGCCACTCCAAAAAATAAACAACAAACGAACCGCGAAGATAAAGAGCGTTGTCAAGATCAGATCATAGCAACAGAAAAAGAAAGGTCTCCAGAAAAAAAGAAAAACAACCAGAAAACAACGTATACCCGCAAGAAATGCACTTCGGCCACGGTGCAACCTTACATTCGCAAACCACGACCTGCAGCGACGGTGACTGCGTCTCCGGTAGCCTTATGTTCTTCTACGTTCCCGTTGCTAGTGATGCCAGCCACACCCAATTTGGCACCCGTATTTCATCAGTTGACGAAACAATAGAAACCCATGTCTCGAAAAGCTTCTTTTCCGTTGGTGACAATCTCCGCCTCTTTAGTCGCTGCGGAAGCTTTTTACTATTACCTGCCCTCAGAATAAAAGTCCAAGAGAGATCGGGCATTTTACAGAGTTTACTGGATTTGTCCGAGCAAGAACTGTCCCAACGTAGTCCATTGCAAACTCCTTAACGACGCATGATACTTGTTATCAAGTTAATATGATGTAAAAACAGTCAGTGGCGAAGCATTCCATTATGAAAACGACCTGTGATAAAAGATGGGTATCAGTGGTTTTGTGTTCTTAAGCACCCAAAGATGTTCCCTAAAACAAGTGCACAACGCCACCATCATCGTCCTTTTTCTGTCGAAAAAGGAAAACGATAACGAAAAGGGCAGTTTCTTCATCCGAAAAATCGCTTAGCCAAGCACCCAAATTTTCCCCTAGAAAGACACACTCGTTCCAAGACAAAGAGGAGCAACCAAAGGGGAGCATTTTCTTTTTGACGGCAATGGGGTCACACACCTGCCCAACGAATCCTAAAACACTACTACAACAAAATAAATGATAAAAGAACACATGTCAAACAATGTACTTTAGTGTCTTTTGTACTCCTGAATGCCAAAAGATGTCCCCTCAAAGAAGTGCTCTGCGTCACCATAGTCCTTCTCCAGTCCAAAAAAGAAAATGAAAAAGAAAAGAACTGTGTCATTATCCGAACAAACGCTTCGCCAAACATCGACATCTATCCCAGAATGGACACATTCGTCTAAAGAAAAAGGGAAGCAACCAAATGTGAGTGTTGGTTGGCGATATAAGAAAAAAACATTGTCATATTTTTGACGAAGCTTTAGTCCAGAAAAATAAGATAGGATTTCAGAAATTGTATAGTGCTGGCAAAACCCGACTGAAAAGTCCCGGTTTACTTCAAGTGCAACCATGGTTACAAGAGCAAGCCACGCACACTTTACACAAACCCATTCGACGACAGGTTTCCAGAAGTCGCACCCTAGTGGAGGGCATCGATCATCAATGGCAAGAAGATTTAGACGATGTCTCTCATTTGGCCACCTACAATCGCGGTGTCTGGGTCGTGTCATTGACTTCCAAATCGAGCAGTGAGTTAGTTTTTGCCCTAAAACTGGTCTTGAAACAAAGGAGTCGTCAGCCTGTACGATAGCAAACCGACAAAGGCAAGAAATTTGTGTAACCCAGCTTTCCCAAAAGAATTAAAGGAACGTGACATTCATTTCTTCACCACCGAGAATCCCAAAACCAAAGCTAGCATCGTGGAACGTTTTCAATGCACCTTGAAAGAACGCATGTGGAAATATTTTACTCATCAAAACACTCTCAAGTACGTCGACGTCTTTGCGTACCTGGTCTAAGCTTTCTACCAATCTTACCATCTGAGCATCTGATGTGCTCCCCAAGAAGTGACTACTGACATCGAAATGGCCGTTTTTGAGCGTATGTTAGGTACGTCCCGACAGTGGATGTCCCTAAGAAAGGTGGAGTCTTGGCAGCAGGAGATTGGTTGCGCATTGGCAAAACCAAACGCACTTTCGACAAGTGTAACGTCCCGACTCGACCACCGAATTGTTTCGTGTCACTGAACGAGTGCGTGGCCGTCATTCTGCCGTCTATAAATTGTAAGACATGAAAAGGGGAAGTGTTAAAAGGAATGTATTACTTGCCTGATTTACAACGTTTGACCAAACAATGAAGATGAAGTGTACGACATCAAAAGCATTCTCGAACGAAGAAACAGGAAAGTGTGAAAACGACGTGTCAGAGAAGACAAAGTACGCTGGAAAGGATATTATCCCACTTTGGCATCTTGTATCGGCGCTTCACAAGTTATCGACTATAAAAAGAAGTAACCAATATTGCTAGCAAAGGAGTTCTAGGACAAAATATTCAATTTACTGAAGGGAAAGTCGCAGTGAAACTCCACTTTCGAAAATGATCCCCTAACGCCTCGTAATTCGTGTATCCTGTGTACCGAGAAGTTGCTCGACAGCGAGGACATGGTTTAGGAGATATGTCGAAATCGTCCTTTTGTTCGGTGGCCTCTGTGTTGAAACTAATGGAGACACGAGGATTGCATGCCTTAAAAGATGCCGAGTTGACGCAAGGCAAATAGTTTCTCCTAAATGTCATCATCGACAAACAAAATACCTCAGACGCCTTCTTGAGAGCAGGATAAAATGTCTTGCTTCAAACAGGCAAAGACATTTTTGACCGACGAGAAACTCATATAAATGCCGTGGACGCTGCCGAATCAGGCATTTATGCTTCCCGGACGCCACAGCAAGGACAAGGCAGAAAGAACTAGAAAAACCAAGAAAGAAGAACCGCACGAGACTTAGACGTTTTTGATTATTAAATCACAGAGATAGAGAATAATGACTCACCCGCTAATTTGAGCTAGCAACAAGGGGACAAACAGTTTGTGTACCATTTTACTGAAAAGTTGCACCGGTTACCGTCTTCCTAATCCTTCCGTAAAATACTTCTCGAACGGGAACAACAGGAGTCTTGCGATGCAACGTTAGTCACACTCACAACAGTCAAGACCGTAACAATAACCTCCAGAATCCTCTTTATTACACTTGTGTAACTATAAATGAGACCTCGGACATCCGACCTCTGAAATTATGAACAACAATAACCAATTTTACTTAATGTTACCCAGTTACCGTTCCATGAAGGTGTTTTCAAACAACACTACGTGCTTTTACATGGCCAAATTACCTCAAGGTAACTAATTAGATCACGATACCTATTGGGAAGTGACTTTGGTGGAAATGATTCATCCTGAACAAATTATAAATATCAACGAATTGGAAAACACTTTTTTGTGGTTGAAATCTTTAACGAGCAAATGCAACCATTCTTCAGTGAAAACAAAATTGACGATGACAATGACTATGACGATAAAACAAAGAAGAAACAACGTCACATGAATATTGTGAAAATTTCGGCAGGCTATTATTTTAGGGGCCAACATTTGGTTGACACGATTGCTACCAGATTCAATACAATGTTTGTCAATGCCTTGGACAGACTCTGAAAAAGTCTCACGATCGAGTACCATAAAGTAGCTCGTCGCCTACTGATTAAATTTCCGGATGACAAAATGTTGTTCAATACATTTAGTCCTGAATTGTATGACATTTTGGGTGGCGATGTCAAGATGATCAAGGGTAACAAAATGTCACAAATAATCATCACCTCAAATTTAGCAAAATATTTTCGTTCCCTAGTAGAACTGAAAAATGACAATTTGATTTTTGTGTACTCTGATGTGGTGGAGTACAACGTGGTGGGACACACCTACGTACCTTTACAGCGAGTCATTCCTTTCAATGTGGATTCTATTACGACCAATGACTAGGAAGTTGGAAATACCTATCATGTTCACTGCGAATTTGTACATCCTCACTATTTTCCGGTCAGTAAGTCATATTTTGGCATCGTCAACATTGCTATAAACGGATATGTGGGACAAAACACTCCATTCACCAAAGGGAAAAGGTTTCTCTAACGAATTGTAAGTTATGTATCCTGTGTACCGAGCAGTCGATCGACAGCAATGATATGGTTTAGGAGATATGCTGAAATCAGCCTTTCGTTCGGTGGCCCCTGTGTTGAAACCGATAGTGACACGAGGATTGCACGCCTTGAAAGATGCCGCTTTGATGCAAGGCAAATAATTTCTCCAAAATGTCATAATCGACAAGCAAGATCCCAAAGAAGCTTTCTTGAGAGCAGGCACAAATGGCATGCTTCAAATGGGCGAAAAACTCCTATAAATGCCATGGACGTCACCGGGTCAAGTATTCCTGCTTCCCTGGCACCACAGCAATGACAAGGCAGAAAGAGACGACGAACACACCCCTTTAGAGGCCTTCACACTCATAGAGCTAGAAACACAGAGAGAGAAAAGAAATAAGATGTTACACCGAGCGTTTCTTCCGCCAATTCTAATTCGGAACTTGATATGTTTGCCATCCCACCCACCGTGATGACGATGCACGAATCCCAATGGGTAGAATTTCATCCAGTTTCCTATTTGACAGCCTCAGCTCCCATCGCATCTGAAATCAAAGGACAACCAGAAGATTACATCGATCTGAATAGCAGTTACTTGTACCTGAAAGTCAAAGTGATGAAACGGTCGCCATCGCACCAGGAGCTGATGATACAGTAGCTCAAGTCAACAATTTCATTAATTCCTAAGTTCAGCGAAGTGGATTTGTACTTGAATAACATACTAGTCAGTAGCAGCATTGATAATTAACCTTACCGAGCATACCTGGATAATCTCTTGACGTTCGAGAAAGAGGCCAAGAACACTCATCTGGATGCTTGCGTGGTGTGAAAACCTGACGCAGCGTGAGAGAACACGTTTAACGACACAGAAAACGAGGCAGAAGATGACAATCCTGACAATGAGGGATATATGGCTTGACGACATAAAATCAATCGAGGACGTAGTGTAGAACTGGTAGATCGCTTGCATTTGGACATGTTTTTGCAGACAAGTATTTGCTGAACGCATTGGATATCGGCCTGAGACTGAATCTCATCAGTGCCGTTTTTCATTGATGGCCCATGCCAACGAACACAAAGGTTGAGCCATATAAAGCGACGCAGTCTCCAGTCTGACCATGCATTCAAATGGATCGTAGAAAATAACATTCCAAAGACTGTCATAATAAACGACTCCCTTAGTGTAATTACCTTAATTAAAACCCGCCACACTAGGACAAGAGAGCTTTTCCTTGACAGGGCCTTCTATAAGCTGAAAGAACTATCCTCAAAAATCAAGTGTTCCGGTTTATAGGAATCCCTGGAAACGAACAAGCAGACAAAGTCGCAAAAATTAATATAGGAGACCCAAGTCCAGCCACACTAAAATATAATACCACTGAAACACAATGCTTTGTTAAAAACTATATAAACCACAAGTGGCAAGAACATTGGAATACCACCCCCAAAGGCAGGAAACTCCTAAAAACAGTGGACCGATCCATTAAACCACCTAAGGTCTCCAGTGTAAATAAAAAAAATCATCAACTGAATAATGACAGGAAAACCTAGACTAGCAGGGAGCTTTGGCAAATTTATCAGTCCAAAACCAGCAAACATAAACTGTCATAACTGTCATACCGTAGAAGACAAACCATATATTCAATGGTTGCACTAAATTCAGGAGATCATGAAACAACTTTCAAAAAGCTCAAAAATAAATTAGATCACCTTATAAGTATCCAAACTTTCTATATATAACAAATCCGAATAGGCACCTAACCAATCGGAATATACTAAAATTCCTTGAAATAACAGGAGTAAAAAATTAGATATAATTAATGAATAAACAAATTAACCATACAAGACTGGAGACTTTGAATCGTCACAAGAATCCGGATTAATTCTGCAAAGAAAGAAACCTGTCTTATTAAAATAATATTATACCCCCCACAAAAACTAAACTATACCTACGAAAAAAAATTAGGTCGGGAGACTTTGACCCGTCCAAAGGGACCTGATTCATTCAGCAAAGTCGCCCACCTAACCCAATAAACTTACCACCCATAAATAATATTTAATTAATGATTAATATCAATCTAATACTTAAAATTAAAAATAAAAAATAAAAAAATTAATACCCCCCTCCCCGAAAACAATATAAAACTTAGATAATCAATAGAACGGACGGCTTTAAACAGTCCACAGAGATCTGAGAAATTCAGCAAAGTCTCCCACCTATCTCAAATAAATAAGGACACCCAAACTCGGGGGAAACCCCCCTCCCCAAACAACAAAATTAAACTTAGATAATCAAATAAGACTGACGGCTTTAAACAGTCCACAGAGATCTGAGAAATTCAGCAAAGCCGCCCACCTGTCTCAAATAAATAAAGATATCGAAACTCTGGGGAAGAAAAAAAAATGTACACTTTTTTTACAACAAAAATAAATCTCTTTTAATCTTTCTCTACATCGCATTTCTTCTACTAAACCGAAAACAGCACAGAATATCACCAGTTTCTATTTGACAATAATAATCATCTAAAGTCAAAACGCGCCGCAAACATCAACCTGGATCCAGTGGACACCATCAAGGACAGCAGATGCCAGCCTCCCTGAGAATTCCCTCTCTTGCCATGTCCGGACTCCAAAAAATAAATTCCAATAAACTAAAATTATAATTGAGTGAGTGTTGATACCATTCCCACTCAATATCTCAAGTCCAATATGAAAAAACAAAATTTCTTTATTAGTATCATGAGTGCGTAGGTCCAGTCCCTCTCATGAAACAGCCCTCCTGTCAGACCGCAATGGGTCCTTAAGGTCCCGCGGCTGAAGACTAAAATTGTCAGTGCACTTTGTGCACATAAACGCCTGGGGGATGAAGCTCTCTTTCCTTCTCCCAGGAACAATTATCAGGTCGCAGTGCGATCAGAAATCAGTGGCACATGCACATATGTGCGCAAGCCACTTAAATCCAAGTAAGTAAGTAAGTAAGTAAATAAGTCTGACCAATCAATGTTGACTCATCCTCCTATAAAGATGTTTTCAAGACTAGCCAAACTAAAGGAAGCTTACGTGAATTTACATCGTGTCAGGCAAAGCCTGATACCTAAGCCTGATAAGATAGATAATGTCAGGATGTTGAAAGTGACCGCAGACCAGACAGAAGAGGTCTTAAGAGAGGGAATCAAGAAAGAACAAGAAGAGTGGACAGAGAAGTACAGACTTCATAATCAGAACAGAGGACAGCAGCATCAACAGCAGCAGCAACAGCAAGAACCAGATTTTGAGGACTGTCGTTTAGACACGAAAGAGTTTTCCTTCTCTTTCCGAAAGAGCAGATCCTATCCTGTCTTAAAGACTGCAGCAAGACGGTAACGCAATCTTAGATCATAACAGATTGCCACAACTCCCCGTCAACATAACAGCCCTTTTCAGGGCTACCCAAAACTATAGAAAAGACATACCAGTCAAATTGCCAAAATTCGTAATTGTAGTTTTAAAAAACAGAATTGTTTCTATGGCAAAAAATAGAAGTGTGCCTATCAACACCTCGGTTTTCTGTCTTGTCAGATAGTGTATGTATGTGTTTGTAAGTAAAAACATCAACGTGAGTGTTTATTGTAAGTCCATGCGTTCCATGTTTGTTTGGTGATGATAAGAGTATTGTAAGTTATGGTGTAAGGGGGATGTTTACCTGTACGTTCGCACTTCAGAAATGTAAAGCAGAGTGTTCGTCAGTCTGGCTACCCATCCTTGACCTGTCAACTGCGAGAAAATGAGTAAGAGAATTGCCAAATTGTTGGAACTCCCAATGCACCTGGAGTATGCCAGGCACCTACTTGACTAACTGGCCATGTAGGCGATACAGAAGGTAGCCAGGATAGAAGAGGCGGAGGAGAAAGAAAAAAGGTGAAAGACTAAATAATCCTGCCACACCTCATGCTAAGGCCTCTGTGTAAGGTCAAGACTGAGGTCACGACACGTCCACGGCCAGTACCAGAACCACAACCAGTACCAGTACCACAGCCAATACCAATATCGCAGCGTCCACTAGCATGACAGCCAGTACCAGTACAGTTGTGTTCTCAGGATATAATGAGGCCACATCATCCACGAGTGTGGACTAGAAGACGACAGAGTGAATTCGTCACTATCCCTGAATGTGAAGACTGAGAGAGTGAAGCCAATCATCCCCCACCTGCCTTACCAGCCACAACCTTAAATTGGGCGCAGGACTGGAGCCGGCGATATGTCTGTCGCACCAGGCCTGGGATGTGGCACCATTAACCAGGTGTGTTTTGAGTTATAATAAAACAGCCCTTCTCAGGGCTAACCAGATCTCTAGAAAAGAGACTATTCAAAATGCTAATTTGTGTGAAAGTGGAGTAGCATGACTATAAACACTTACTCATATTGTGTGTGTTTGTATGTATGTGTGTTTGTATGCGGTCGCGTACGTTTATGTGTTGATAGTAGATATATGGTTTGTATGCGTACGTATGTGGACAGTATATAATGGTTTTTCTCCTTCCCTTCTGTATGGATAGTAGATATTGGTGAGGATAGTATGTAATGTTTTCTGTTTCTTCCCCTTCTATGTCGATAGTAAATATTGGTGTGGATAGTATATAAAGGGGTTTTCCCTTTCTGTGTTAATAGTAGAGAGAATGTGTTTGTACACGTGCACGTACGCTTGTGTGTTGATAGTAGATATTGGGTTTGTATGCGTTCGCGTACGTATGTGGAAGTAAATAATGTTTTTTTTCCTTCCCTTCTGTGTGGATAGTATATATTTGTTTGGATAGTATATAATGGGGATCTTCTTCCCCTTCTGTGTGGAAAGTTTATTTGGATTAGTGGATAGTAGATAGCATGTGATATTCTTGTAATTGACGGTTTCCTTCACGTCCGCGCTTAAGAAATATAAATCCGAGCGTTCCTCATTCGCGCGATTCAACATTGAATAGACAGCAATGGCGACAAAAATATTGACAAGATGAACAAGTTGCAAGACATTTTTGACAACATAAACATGATAGAATAGATGCTGGTGAAACTGGATAATGATTATTTCTACAGTCCCATCGAGTGAAAATGAAGATCAACAACATGATGAAGTTAAAGGAAATGTTAAGGGAGATGATACAAGAAGAAAAGGATGAATATGAGAATGAAGAGGATAGAATAAGAATGAGAAAATGGAACGAAATAATAGAGAAAATAAGAAGAAAATTAAGAGAAAGAAATAGGTGGAGTAAAATGAGAAACATGATAAGAAAAAAGAATGAGAAGAAGAAGACAAAAGGTTTAGGAAAGAAAAAAAAAAAGAATCTGGTGGAGTAAAATGAGGAATTAGAAGAGAAAAATAAGAAAAAAATCAAAGGCCCTATTACAGATCCACTCCACTTTCTCGGAAAGATATATTTTATCTCTTGCCTAAGAAGTTTCAGTCCATTTTATATTTTATGTGATAGACTTATGTTCATCAATCTATGTATGTGCTATATATATGTTTATGTCTATGTCGCAACTGTATTTGTTTCTACCTAGTGTAGCACGTATTCAGGTCAGCCACTTGCAACATTGTTGCCAGTGTTCCGCCCAACTGTGGTCAGCGACTTGCAACAATGTTGCCAGTGTCCACCTGCGTAACGTCAATTCCTATTGAGTCTAAACAGGCCCATATTTAAATCAAGTTTGGGGCTTTAGTGCCGGGACCCTCCTTTAACATATAAGTCTACGTGAGCCTGTAAATCTTGAGGCTAAAGTGGATTTTACGTTGAGGCCCTATTGATCCTATACACTACTATTAATTCAGGTGGACCTTCAAATGGCTATAGTACTACATATTTGTATGGTTGACATCTATGTGGATAGACAGGTTTCTTAGGAATATTGATAAGTTCTGATAACCAGTTAATATCTCCCGGATGTATGAGTTCGGTTTACGTTTGCTATTGCCTTCAAAGCTTTTTTAATTTTCTTCGCTTGAGGATACCTTCCAGAGTTGGGTACATTTCTACACGTTGAGGTTCACGTTTTCGTACGTGGTCAGTTTCTTGATGGAGTTTAGGTTCGTAAGATGGTCGGGTTTCTAATGATTGTCCGGGTTTGGATGCTTATGATAGTTCAGGTTAAAGTAAACATTCTTGCCTCCTGGAAACATTATTCTATCTTTGTTTCGTAAGTGCGTTTTGTACCTTTGGGCCACAATTACTCGACTCCTTAAATGTTTTATTTACAGATTCTTTAAGCATTCTTGCCATAAACCCTAAGATGTACCTCCATCTTGGTTTATTATAGTAAGCTCCTTACATTCCCTCTTAATGCCGTATTTTATTTATGTCGGAATCAATAGTCTTTGATAGCCTTTTCAGCGACAGTTTTTCTCAGTTGGCAGGTCTTTAAGAGAGGAATTCACGGGAAAATCAGAAATCTACTGGCAACTTTGTTTAATAAATAATCGAGGCCTTATTTTCATTTCCGATTTATACCTGTGGGCTTAGTCGTGGAATAGTCTCAAGTGCCTTAGTAGTGAATAGGGCCACCCTAGGGACAATGGGAATTAGCATTACAGACCCCCCTGGGCCACTCTGGGGACTATGTAAATTTAACATGGAGAAAATTGCTGGGCCACTCTAGGGACAATGGGAATTTAACATGGGGAATAGAGTTTGGGCTTGTCTAGGGACAAGGGAAATTTAACATGGGAGAAAAAAACTACTTTAGGGACAAGGGGAATTGAACAGAGGATTTTTTAAAAAAAAGATGGGGGTAGGCAATTGAAAGTCTATCTCTTTTCGAGAAATGTGGGTGGCCCTGAAAAGGGCCTTTGGTTTCATCATCATCTTCTTCTTTTATTTCCTCCACTTCTGTAGCCATCTTCTAACTTTTGCCATTATTCCTGTCTTCTTCTTTATTTCTGATTCAGGCATCCAGTCCGGGTGACCCAGCGCTCGGAATTTCTCCTGTATTCGTATCCAGTTATTGTTGAGTTTCTCAAAGCTTTCTTTTCTCTTTCTATTTTCTTCTTCTCTTCTTTCCTTAGTCCACTTTTCTTTGATGTTCTTGACCTCTTCGGTCAGCACTTTCCTCATTACTTCTTACGCTTTCTTAAGCTTGTCTAAGCCCCACTTCACAAAAGACCAATCTGTCCATTCTACAATGTCTTCTAAAAAACACCTTACACTCGTCACATAAACTATGGCTTCTTTCAACTTCCCCACTTTCACATACGGTGGGTTAATGAAACCTCTGATTCTCTTCTCCTCATCCTCTATCATTTCTTTCACAATATCGATGGCTAAGTGGAGGCTGGTTACTTGTCTTGAGACGAAGTCTTTTGTCAGTGCATGCCTCCATTCCTGTTCAAGTCTTTCTGCTACATTCAATCCATCCACCATCCAATACCAACTTCCCATAAGATTGTTATACAAAGCTGAAGCTGCTGGCATCTTCTTGTTTGCTTATTCCGTGGAATGGGCTCCAATGGCAAATACTGTTAGTTTTATAATGAAAGTGCGGACGTGAAGGAAAACATCCCCCTAAAACATAAAATTGATATTACCTCGATTATCACTTAAAACGCGCGGACGTGAAGGAAAACATACCCCTACTTTTCTCATTTCATATGATCTACTATTCACATACGTGAAGCAGCAATAAACAAACCCCAAATCTATTATCTACACACGCAAAGCATTAAAATGAAACCCCAAATCTACTATCCACACAAACGTACGTGAGCGCTTACAAACAAACACACACAAACACACACACACAGACACACACACACACACACACACAAGGAAAAAAGAGTCAGTGTTTATATGCACACTACTCTACCTACACACATTGGCAAATCGATTACTATTTCTTTTCTAGAGTATTGGGTAGCCCTGAAAAGGGCTGTTTTTTTAACTCCATGGCACGTGGATAATGATGGCACCTTCCAGGCCTGGCACCACACACACGTCTTCTTCCCCAGTCTCTTTTCACTCTTTTTTGGGGGAGATCAGAGGCGGGATAAGTGGCTTCAGAATCCCAATTTTCTGTCTCTGGGATTCTGAAATTTTCTTCTTGTGGTTGTGGTACAGCCATTCCTTTATCCATTTCCTCCTCTTCTTTGTTTCTTCTCTCCTCCTCTTTCATCCTTCCCTCTTCTACAATGGCTTCCGCGGCCAGTTCATTTAGTATGTGCCTGGCATATTCCAGGTGCACATGAAGTTCCAACAGTTTTGCTAGCCTTCTGCTCATTCTAAAGTGTTGATCAATCAACAAGGGTAGCTAGACTGCCGAGCGAGTTTCAATTCATACTAAAAGCGCGGAAGGAAAACATGCCCCTAAAACAAAAGTTATATTACCTAGATCATGACCAAACAACGCGCGGACCTAAAAGAAACCCTCACTCACTTTTTTACTACCCATGACTAATTTAAAAATTTTCATTAATCACTTCAATATTTTATTCACATACGCAAAGCAATCAAATCAAACCCCAAATCTACTCTCCACCCGCGTCAAACAGCAAAAAATATGATCATTATCTACTATCCACACAAACACATACAATTACACCAGAAAAGAGTTAGTGTTTATGTTCACACTACTCTACATACACACACTGGCAAATCGATTGTTATTTCTTTTCTAGAGTATTGGGTAACCCTGAAAAGGACTGTTTGTTTTTTTTTGCTTGTGTGAAGTTGAAGCTAGGGCGATCTTTTAGTTTCTAAGAATGCGACGTCCTCTGACGATGGACTTTCTGACGATAGGTCTGCTTCTTCGGAGAAAGAAGAAGAACTCTTTGGTGTCGATACGACAATCGACAAAGCCTCTGTCAGGTTCAGGTTTCTGCTGCTGCTGTTGTTGCTGCTGTTGCTGCTCTCTCCGCTGTTTCTGAAGTCTGTACTTCTCTGTCTATTCTTCTTTCTCCCTGTTCACTTCTTCTCTGAAGAGCTCTTCTATCAGGTCGTCAGTGACTTTTAACATTCTCACATTCTCTGTCTCTTCTGGCTTCGGTATCAGACTGTGTCTGACCCTATGCAAATTCACGTAGGCTTCGTTGAGCTTAGCTAGTTTGGAGCACATCTTCGTAGGAGGATGAGTCGACAATGAATGGTTAGACTGGAGGCTACCCGGCTTTAAAATCAAAGCGCGGACGTGAAGGAAAACATCCCTCCACGGTGTTCGAGCCGCAACGTTCAATGAGTGTCATGAGAGGGATAGTAAGAAGTCAAAGAGCATGAATCAAGATTCCTATAGCCAAACAAAATACAAAGGCATTTTTTTCAAAACACAACATTTTTTTATTCAAAATCACTTAACACTAACAAACAACTATAAAATGTTTAACAATAATCCAACAATATAACATCAAAAATTTTTTAAAATCTCAAACATTTTTTCAATTAACACTCTACTTTAAACAGGGCTGACAACGTTGTGAATGAAATTGTGATTTCCACTGTTGGAAGTCATTAGGCCATTGATGGACACTACGTTTCCTAGCTTGGGACAAAAGATAAGTATAATGGTCACAAAACCATTGATCTACTTTCACATCATTTCTAGAAGAAGAACGAGGATCAAAATGAGTTACTAAATGTTCTAAGGAATAGCCCAGGCTGCGATGATGCAGAAAATACACACAATATTGTCCACACACCAAGGAATCTGTGCCTTGTAATTTCACATTATTGAATCGGGTGGTCTGTGCATTTCTTCTCATAAAGTCAATGATATCGTCTTCCAAAGGGGGCAATCCGTACGAATCGAAATATTCCACACATCCTTCTTGAGGAAAGTAGACGGCTACACAGTGGGTTCCTGGGAGATGACTGTCGTCCGTGTTGATCACATAAGCTAGATGGTCTTGAGGTTTGCGATGAGGGAGTTCATCTTTAGCACAGACGACAGGATTCCAAGAAGCCGTGTACGAACTGTGGTTCAAAAGGTAATAAAGTTCCCAGGTATCCATGTTTTTTTTCTTTTTCTTCACAGGTAATAATAAGTCATCAATTCGATCTTGACTTTTTGCTTGAAAATATCTGACAAATAACCGTTTCTTCGCTTCGTCTCTCCACTCTGATTCAGGACAGCTTCGATACGATGGATCTCTTGAGTGGTTAATGGTGCACAAGAATGTTCACGCAAGTCTTTATACCACTGATGACACACGACTTCGTCCGAGATGAGACTCCAAGCTTCGTCCAGATACTCGTCCAATTTTTCTTCTTGACTCAGCATCAGGCATTTATCGTGTTGAATTTGACTGGGATGGTCGTTTTGACATCCATAGCAATCTTTCTTGATCAATTCCGTCATTTTTTCGACCAAGTGTTCGGCAAAACAGGAGACTAAATGGGCGTCTTGTTCTGGCCATCAGGATTTCATCATGATAACTTCTTCGTCCACAGTCTCCTCACATTCCATGTCTAAAGTTTCTCCACTAGGTAAAGAGGAATAACGGTCTTCCATAGCTTCTAATATTCTAGAATTACTTCTCTCAAACTTTTGATTTCTATGGTATTATCGAATTTTGCATACAGGATGACGTTCACCGTCTCTGGTAGATTTGTAGCAAACTGAATTTCCACACGAATCTGGCCTGATTGTATAGGGTGGAAATGTCCCTCGTCGCTGCCTTGGTCTGGAGTGAAATCAAAAGCCCACAAAGCATAGCCTCCTGCATAATCGTCGTACGAAATACCGTGACTGGTGTTGGTTCCTAATTGTCCCGTGGCTTCGTATAGGGACAAGTACGTTCTCAAGTAATTCTTCTTGTCAAAGTTAGGTTCGAAAGGTCGGGTACACAAGGTCTTGCCATCGCGACTGACTTCGATCTTGGACACATTCAAGTGTTCAAAGTGGAAAGGAATTTTAGCCAAAGCTCCGTTGAAGGCTGCATTCTCGACGATACCGAGGATTAAACGTTTGGGTAACTGTCCTTGGAACAGATGATCTTCGATCATGGATCGTTGCCCCGTAGAAATGGTGAAGGTTTTCACTTCGACGCGACGTATGGGATACTTGGCGGTCGTTCTGCTCAACGTCTGACTGATGTCGTTTCCCACTTTAGGTAACACTTCCACGCGTCGTACGTAGAGCCTGGCTTCCTCGATGACAGTTTTGCTAGCAGTAGTACCTATTAAATGGAAAGCGGCACTGCTGCGATTCAGTCTCCGGCGAACATTCACCCCATTCAGCAAATATTTCTCTTGCAACCACATGTCCAAATGCAAACGATCCATCAGTTCTAAACTCTGTCCGTCTTTGATTTTGTCTCTTCGTTCTACAAATCCCGCATTGTGTACTTTGCTTGCATTAATTTCGAAATCTTCAAACTGGCCTGCATCGTCAGTTTCCCATACCACACAGGCATTGAGATGAGTGTTCTTGGCGTCAAGAGATTTTCCAGGTACGCTCGATAAGGGTAAGTATCCATGCTACAACTGACTAGTTTGTTATTCAAGTACAAGTCCACTCCACTGAACAAGGAATGCATGAAATTGTTGACGGGAGCTATTACCTTATCACCATCTAGGGGCGAATTGTCCTCATCGACATCTTTGACTTTCAGGTACAAGTAACTGCTATTCAGATCGATGTAATCTTCGGGCTGTCCTTTGATTTCAACTCGATGGGAGCTGAGGCTGTCAAAGAGGAGACGGGATGAAATTCCACCCACTGGGATTCTTGCATGGTCATCATGGTGGGGGGCATGGCAAACAGATCCAGCTCCGACTTGGAACAAGCACAAGATTATCGGTGCATCATTTTTCTCTTTCTCAATAATCGAAAACGTTTAAGTCTCGAACGGTTCTTCTTTTCTTTGCCTTTCTAGCTTTAGACGTGTGAAGTCTGGTGAAAGGGTGTTTTCTTCGTCGTCTCTTTCTGCCTTGTCCTTGCTGAATGCCTGACTCGGTAGCGTGCAGGGCATTTATAGGTGTTTCTCGTCGGCTCAAAAGGTCTTTACCCGTTTGCAACAAGACATTTTTGCCTGCCCTCATGAAGGCTTCTTTGGGGTTTTGTTTGTCGATGATGACATTTTGGAGAAATTCTTTGCCTTGCGTGGGTGCCGCATCTTTCAAGGCGTGCAATCCTCGTGTCATGAACTTCCACATCAAATTTATTTTGATTGGGAAGGACATTGTGGACTTGGGTCGGGTGAATGATTTCCACTAAAGCCACTTCCCAATGGGCTTCGTGATCTAATGGGATGGCCTGAGGTAATTTGGTCGTGTAACAGCACAACGTGTTCTTGGGAAACACCTCCATGGAACTGTCACTGGGTAAGGTTAAGTGAAATTGGTTTTGGTGACTCATAATTCCAGAGTTCTGTGGCTCTCCGAGGGGTTACTGGGCGTCAGAGGCGTGTCTCCGACCAAAATAGGGTTGTTGTTATTGGAGTGGTGACTAACACTGGCACTGGACACAAGGTTCCCGTTGTTCCCGTTCGAGGAGAATTTCAGGGAGGGATTGGGAAGCAGGTAATCGATGCAACTGCTCAATAAAATGGTCCACAATTGTTTGTCTCCTTGTTGTAAACTCAAATTGGCAATGGCTGCCCCGATGACACAATACACCACGAAGATTTGGCAGAAAAAGACGATTTGCGTTTTAGGCACACGTTCTCCACACCACACCCACAAAGGTTGTTTTTGTAAATCTTGCAGAGAAGAACTAGGTGAAGGAGTGGTCGCCGTAGCTGCGTCTGTGTGAAAGGGCATGATGGTCACTTCTTTTTATAGTCGATGACTTGCGAAGCGTCGATCCAGGAATCAAAACTGGGTGGATATCCTTTCCAACGTACTTTGACTTCATTCACACGTCGTTTGCCCATTTTACGGGTTCTGCGTTCGAGAGTGCTTTCGATGTCGTACACGTCTTCTTTTTTGGTGACACGTTGTAACTCGGGCAAATAAAACGTTCCTTTGAGCACTTCTCCGTTCATGTCTTCCAATTTATAGACGGCAGGATGACAGCTATGCACTCGTCCAGTGACGCGAAACAATTCGGTCGTCCAGTTAGGTAAGTAACCTTTGTCGAAAGTGCGTTTGGTTTTGCCAATGCGCACCCAATCTCCTACGGTCAACTCTCCACTTTTCTTGGGGACAGCCCTCGTCGGGGACGTACCAAACAGGCGCTCAAACACCAGCACTTCGTTGTCGGGAGTCACTTCTTGCGGGGCACATCCAATGCTTCGATGGTAAGATTGGTTGTACGCTTGCACCAGGTGCGGTAAGATGTCGATGTACTTCAGAGTGTGGTGATGCGTAAAATATTTCCACATGCGTTCTTTCAAAGTGCGTTGAAAACGTTCCACGATGCTGGCTTTGGTTTCGGGATTCTCGGTGGTAAAAAAATGAATGTCACGTTTCTTTAATTCTTTTTGGAGTGCTTGGTTCAGAAATTCGGTACCTTTGTCCGTTTGCCATTGAAGAGGGTGACGACCGCTTTATTTCAACACCCGTTGCAGGCCTCGCACTAACTCGCTGCTCGATTTGGAAGTCAAGGGCACGACCCAGGCAAATTTGGAAAAGACGTCGATGACACAAAACAAATATTTGTAGCCACGATTGTAGCTGGCCAAATGAGAGACATCAGCTAAGTCGGCTTGCCATTGATGATCGATGCCTTCCACTCGGGTGCGACTTCTGGAAAACTTGCGTCGAATGGGTTTGTGTAAAGTGTAGGTAGCTTGTTCTTGTAACCATCGTTGCACTTGAGGTAAACGGAGACTTTTCAGTCAAATTTTGGCAGCACGATACAATTTTTGAACTCCTGCGTAACCTGCAGGATGGGAGGGATCGTAGTAAATGCTGGCTAACACCTTCTCCAGTTTTTTGTGTGTTAATAAGTCACCCACTCTTCGGTGATGCTACTTTGGGTGGGACGAAAGGGTGGTTTAGAAACGGATTTACGTGTCCGATCGGCTACGGGAGTAGAAGTCGAAGGTAGTGGTGGTGGAGGTGGCAATGGAATGGCTTTGGTCTTCTTTTCCTTTTTCACTTCTGGTTTCCCTTCTTTCTTTTTCACTTCTGACGAAGGAGGAGTGGGCATCATCTTTTTAACCCAAGCTTTCATTTCTTCTCGTTGGGCTGTGGAGGACGGGGTCAACAAGGATGCTGCAACCTTGCTTGAAATAGGGTCTGCTGACGGTGTTTGAAACACTTCTCGCATCTCTTCTTCCTCAGGTCTTCGTGGGGTAGCATCTCTGATGACCCCTGGGGATGGTAGTAGTGGTGGTGGTGGTAGTGATGATGTTGCTGGATTTTTCATCAAGGTCTTAAAATCTTTCAGAGTGGGTAGAGCTGTTTCGTCTAAAGCTTTCTAGTGAAAGAGTTGCAGTCGTTGCAATAGTTCACCGTACTTTTGCGATTTTTCTGTTTCGGACAAATCTTGGCGATCCATCAAGGACTGGAATTCGTGTTGTAACTGGGACATCTCGCTCAGATTGGGATTGGGAGGTAAATGCGGGGTGCGTTGTTCTTGCCAACGATGGTATTCCATCCATCGTTTGTAAGGCACTAAAGCTAGTTTTCGTCCTTCCATGGGGTTGTCAGGGGTCGATTCTGAGATCTTGGGACTTCATAGGGCCTTTCAATCTTGCTCCCAGTAGTCCTCCCAACACGGTTCCCAAGACTCCTTTCAGCACTGGACCTAACAAGAGGGGTAAAATGCCTCGACGTTGGACCAACATCTTCTTCTTTTGACGAATGGGAATTTTCTTTTGAACCATTTGGCGAAGAACGTGACGATGTTTGCCTAAGCATTGTTTCTGGTGTTTGGACAAAGGGATCGTGCCTTTCAAGTTCATGGTGTGATCAACGTCTCCAAGTACTCTTCAGTTCTTGGTGACATCAACGGGGACGTCAGTGAACCTGAGGCTACCGGAGACGCGGTCACCGCCTTTGCAGGTCGTGGTTTGCGAGTGTAAGGTTGCGTCCTGGCCGAAGTGTCTCTCTTGCGACTAGTTTTCTTCTGTGGACTTTTCCTTTTCTGGGGACTTTTTCTCTGTTTCTTTTTCTGGGGGCTTCTTTTCTTTTTCCGGGGTGGTGTCTGGTAAGAGGAGGGTCCCGCCACTGGAGAAGTTCTTTGAGACACGGGTCTCCTTGGGGACTTAGTCTCGGCACCGTGGCTCTTTTTCTTCTTCTTGGAGCTTCGTTTGACTTTTTGTTTTGGGGAGAAGTTTGGGAGCATTAGGATCCCATCTTAAGAGAGAGCGAATGATGACCCCTCCTAGAGTACCGCCCCCTCCAGGTTTCAAAATGATTTGTTTTTTGGTTTGAGTGTCGATGCGAGGATCGGCCGGTTGTGTCAAAGCGACTTTGTTTCGATCAAAAAAGCGTTTGGTTTGATGAGGAATCTGAATGATCCCTTGTAGTAATTGACGTGCTGTCACCGTGAACCATCGTAAGACTTCTTTGAGACTAGCTTCTAAGACACGAGCCCGTATTTGTGGATTTTTTTCTCGACTGATGCCATACAAGGCACGAATCAATTTGACGGGAAGATGCGACTGAAGGGACGTCATGCTGACGCTGTATGTGAGACAGACGAAAAGGGTTTGAGGGTTTTATAGATTTTTTTTGTGGAGTGAAGTTAAGTCGAGGACGGAGATGTGTACAGGACAGGCCCTCCGTCTTGGCACCAGTGGTGAAACAAGTGGGTACGAAATCGCAAATCATCGGGGGTCGTAGGTTTCAAATCGACGAGTAAATAGGCGTGTGAGTGGCATCGTCGTACGCCTGAGTCAGCCAAGGCGTTCCTAACTGTTTGGCTAAGACTTGCACTTGCGATTTATCTCGAGGGCTTTTAAACAAGACCACGTAATGCGCATTGAGACTGATGGTGCGATGGGCTTTACTTTGTTGAAACAAATTTTGAGTGATGTAAACGACACTGGCATTACGGTGATGCCCTTTGCGCGTGAACTACAGTTTAATTTCTTCTTCGTCTTCTCCTAACATGTCGTTGAAAATGAACAACTGGGCTTGACGGGAGTCAGAGACGATGCCGTCGTCTTCTTTAGGAATGCCTTCCACAAACACGATGGAATCGCCTTGACTTTCTCGCAAGAGGCTGTACTCCGATTGCCACTCTTTGTAACACCACACGATGCGTTGAGGTGGCCGATCGATCAAATAATATTTATGTTCGATCAAACGTTTGACGAATTCGGTTTTGCCTGAACCGCTAGGTTCAGCAATGAGCATGTTAAAAGGATGGCGAAGATACAAAGCCTCCCAACTGGCACGATCTAAGTGTTCGTCGATGACTTTGACAGTAGAGGAAGAGGGAGCAGAGACAGCAGAGGTAGCCATAGTGTTAGGAATGTCACTTGTGACACGAAAACAGACCAGACAAGAGTTTATATACTATTTTCAGGACACGTTTATTGAATTTTTCAAACATGAATACGAATGACAAAAATACATAATAGCCAAAGGGTTAAGTACAAGGATAAAAGGCACATGAAAATCATGAACGTGGAATAAAAACAAGTGTCTGTACAACATGTTTTGGGTAAAGTTCTGACCAGTTCTATAGGGGGTAAGGTCACACAAGTGTCCTCCCGGAATGACCTTTCAGGCATGTCCATGACAGTCCTGTCCTTGGTGACGGGTTCTTCTGGCACCGTCACTAACACAGGTTGAAAAGTGACCTTTTTCCTTGAACAACGCTCGTGCATACTGGGCCACTTCTTGGGTCCAAGCCTCAAAATCCCATTCTTTCCAGGCACGGACATCTGTCCGATGGGGGTGTAAGTCACAAGCTACACACACATCGTCATACACGTCTTGGGTAGCTAAAAGTTGACGAATCTTTTTTTCCCGTAGAGGTCGAGAAGTATCCAGATGAAAACGCAAAGCTTTGTGCAAAAGGAGTCTTTCGTGACCATTTAAGGCCATTGGGGTAGTAAGTACTGATCGTAAAAAGCCCACAAAGAATCGGCTGGTAAACGAAATCCCAGAAAACAAGTCATTAAGACACACACCACTTGTCGACCCAAATTGAATGGATACAGTTCTTGTAATAATCGATGGTAATGATCCACGGTTTGAATATGATCATTGAGTTCTTTCCACGGAATCTGTTCAATTACATGTGACATAAGTCGTGGCATGGCAGCCTGTTTTTATAGTCTCTTTATTTCGGAAACAGTACACGTACTTTCTAGCCAGAGGTCTTCGTTCTCCAGTAGGGAATCTAAATCTTGCATACTGTAACCAAAACGTCAGAGTTTATTTAGAAGTTTCCTCTTCCGCTAAATAGATTCCAAGTAAAATATGTTGGTAATCCTTTAACTTGTCCTCCTCAATGCGTTGCACTAGGTGAATCTCGAAGTAACCAAACTGATGAACACGTGGATCATCGGGTCCCTGGAAGTATTGAACAAGGTCTGACCACTGAAACAATTACTGACGAGTCAGTTCTCTTATACCTTTCAGGTACCAGTAGTTAAAGATCTGGTGACGTAACGGATGCAACTGTTCTTTACGTTTGACTTGTATTTTCACCAGCTCTCGGTAAATGCACTCCACTCCACAGGCAAAGCACGAATGTTCTCTTGTAAAGTATCCATGAATAGGTCATACTAAATCCTCTTTTGTCTGACACAATAAATGTACCGTTTGCACAGACATGGTTTTAATTCATTGTCGAATCTAAATCGTTTAATCATTAATCTACACATTAAAATTCGTGCTGAAGTTTCCTCTTTCACTAAGTTGACATTGCGTAAAAGATGTTGGTAATTCGTTAACTCTTCCTCTGGAACTGGATTCAGTAAGTTTGCAATGTAGTAGATAGAATTATCAATACCAAACCAATTCTTTTTAAAGCCAGGAGGTCGTTGATCAATGTCTGTCCAATGGAACACTTTCAACTCAATCAGTCCTTGTATAGCATTCAGGTACCAGTGGTTCAAACACCGGTGTCGTAACGGATGCAATTGTTCTTTACGTTTCACTTGTATTTTGACCAGCTCTAGGTAAATGCGTTCTCTCAACTCCACAGGCAAAGCACGAATGTTCTCTTGTAAAGTATCCATAAACAGATTATGGTAAGTTACTTCAATGTATCGGTCCCACTAAGGGTAAGTAATGACAATTCGGTGACCATCGAGCATGTTCTACGTAGGCCGAATCTTGCGGTTCCCAGTGATGAAGTGACACACCGCAACTGAAGCACTTGACTTTATCTCCTTCGCCCAAGTAGAACAATCCGGCTCTGGCTAATTCTTCGGGGGTCGGTCTTCCCAAATACTAAGGCCATTTTCCTTTGAACGATTGAAGACGATTTTCAAAGTCACAGTATTCCGACAAACGCACAGGAAACGAATATTCGTCTTTCACAGGTTCGTTTCGATGAGGGTTGGGTGACATGGACAGGAGTTTGATCAGGGCTGGATGACATCCGTAGGGGGGTAGACGTGAAGATGAACATCCACCTTTAAAATGAAACCCAGTAAAGTGTCCAAGAGGACGAGCGGCATCGCTTTCGGATACCTCAGGTTTGGCACGCAGAGCACCACTTTCCATGATAGGGTTAGTGAGAACAAAGTTCCCATGATGCTTTACGGCATCGCTAAGGTCACAGCCTACAGCATTGTTCCCATCGCAAGGCTCACAATCGCATTCCACTTCAGAAGTCCCACACTTGAAGTGTACCTGTCTGAACTTGTTTTTTGTTTCTCTGAAAGTATTCATCTTGTTCGCTTGGTCTTGGTAGTCACAATGAACTATCGATCTTGACCATAGCTCCTTTTTATACTAGTCGCAATGCAGTCTCAAGCTTGTACATCGTTTCTTTTTATGTCTTGTTTAGGAAGGTACCGTTTCTAAGGTACCGTCATCATTGTACCGTAATGTCATGGGTGGAAAGGCTATAGAAAGGTAAGGGCAGTGCGGAGACCATCGAGTATGTTCCAGAATAGTTGTATCTTTATAGATACATAGATCTATTCGTAACTTCAGTCCGCAGGCGAAACACTCTACTTCGTATCCCAATCCTGACTCAGGTCCCAAGTAGACAAATCCTGTTCTAGCTAAAACATGCGAAGAAGGTAATCCTTTCCTATCCGTAGGCCATGCTTCAAACGTGTCCAATCGACGGGCACAATCACAATAGTCAGGCAGGAAAACCGGAAAATGGTAGGGTTTGAACTTGGAGTTCAGATCGGGTTTCTCACTCGATTCTTGCTGTGGCAAAGTCATCCTTCTGGTGAGTGGCTATCCTCTTACAACCAATGTTTTATACCAACATGTCCATACGGCAAAGTAAAGTGGTTGGGTAGTCGCACTCGCTTCTGGTACACGATTTGATAGACTTTTTCCAAGGGTCGACTGACGATGTGGTGAGTGGGTAAACGTACAATCTTGTTGGGTTGATAGGTGGTCACTTTAAAGTGTTCATCCTCTCCAGATTGCAAGGCGTCTTTCAATACCCCAAAGTTCACCACACGACTGGTACGATAATTCAGAGTCAATCCTTTCACTTTACAGTTCATGTGCACTTCTCCTTCTGGGTCCCGGTATTCGTAGCCGTAATTTTTCGGACCGCCACTGACGAAACTTAGAATCTTGTCGTCGGGATGCTCGTCTGTCCAGGCTCCTAAACGGTCTCCTTCGATGTCAGGGTGCTGTTGACTCAGGTGATGGATGTAAATGCAACTGTCCGTGTCAAACTACAGGACGCGTTCCCCTAACAGTTCTAAAGCTTCTTACAATTTTAAGCGAGCATGAGCTGTCACGTAAGCCGCAATGATGAAATTTCCAACGGGGTCGTCTTGTACAAAGTCCAGATCTTCTTCGTAATTGACCAAGATCAAATCCTCGCGAACGACGTCCACGTGTTTCATGAATTTGGTTTTGTAGTGAATCATCTGAAAGTAGCGGGAAGGTTCTGTCACATACTCCATCTTGGGTAAACAGGGACATTGTGCCATTTTACCCCACAAGCAATTTAACATCACTTTGGCAAACGATCGCCTGCCTTCGTTTTTCTCGATGTGATTTAAAGTGATGCGTTCTTGTCCCCAGTATTTCTCTTTGAATGTCTTTTGGTCTTCGGGAGTGTGACACGAGGAAGGATAGCCACTGGTTTCTTGTTTCAGTTTCAAAAAGGCATCCACGTAGTCGGCGAAAATGCCTTTCTGACTGGGGTCACCCTTGTGGTATTGTTGTGTCTTGGGAAAGTGACAAATTTCGTACACTTCTAACAGTTGATATCCATGTCCAGAGCTTTGAACAATTCTACTCTGACCCAAGTTCCGGTCAAAGCCCGTTCTTCCTGGGTGTGATGACAAGGCTGATCTTGGTTGCACGTTTCGGCACAAGTACGGCACAAAGGAAACATCGGTTTGCCTTGGCAATGGTGAGGTAAGACGGGATTGTATAGGTTCGTGGGAGGAAAAACTTTGCACTTGATCAAGCCTTCGTATTGTCGAATATTTTTCAGGTCGATGTGTTCGGTGAACAATTGTGGGTGCCCTACAGGAAAGCGATAATATTTGCACACGTCCAAGTATTTGATTTCTTCTCCTTTCTCTTCGTCGGCTTGGTACAGCAAACAGGTGGCATTGGTCCTTCCTCCGTACAAACTATCCCTCGGGTTCAGCGGGTCCATGAACTTGTAACTTTCCACGAGGCGTTTAAATTCGGGATCGGTTTTCAAACGGTGATCGTATTCGTGTTCCCACATTTCCACCACTTGGTATCCTTGCTCTTCTAACTTTAGGCGTTGGTGACAAGTGTCCTGGTACAAGTTTTCCATGGTTCGTTGTAAAAACTGATTTTTAGTGCCACGGTCAGGGTAACAGACGGGGCATCGGTGAAATAAGCAACCGTTAAACTCGTACACGATCTTGTGGTTTTCTAAGTCCCAGCCATCGACCGAATGCGTTCCGATGGTCTTTTCGCCTCCTCCGTCGCGGGCATGCTGAGTCCATTTGTCTTCCTTGTCACACAAGTAATGTAACCAGCGTAGGGCTTTGACCGAGTATTGACGTTTGACATAGTTGGTCGTTTGAGGACTGATGACAGCCACGGTGTTTTCAGGCATGAACCGTTGCCGGTACACTAAGGAACACGCTTTGGCAATGGTGCAAGCTTCTTTCAAAGGATCGACCCCTCCGTGTTCCATGAACAGTTCTCGAAATTTTCCACAGCAACGTCGTAAAATGTCCACGTCGGAACGACAATACTTTAACATTTCTTCCTGAAAGTCGAAAGGGTCGGAGGCATGGACCTGGTACCAAGCGTAGAAAGCATCTCGTTGTTCGGTACGCATGTTGTCAGGGTCGTAATAGTGAGCCTCAGGCAAATGGGGTAGAACGGCATGTTGATTGGCTTCCGTATTGAAAAAGTGTGGAAAACACCCTTTAGCTATTTCTGTCATTCCAAACGTTTAAGGCATTCGACTCAAAGGCATGGCCAAGTAACTCATCGAATCTTTAAACTGCACTTGTCCCACTTGCATGAAAATGATTTTGGCTCCGTTCAAAGTCACTTTAGGACGCTCGGTGCCATGTTCCGCATAGTATCTGAGAAGAAACTGTCCATCGTATCCGGAGAAATTGTGAGCCATCACCGTGGCATGACGATGACAATCTCCGTAACGTTCGATGTCCTCTTGGCTCCACGTCTTGTCGATGGGGTCTAAGACCCATCTGGCGAAATTGGCTAGCGTGTTTGGTCCCCGAAAGATTTTTTTCCCGTCCTCCAGGAATCTTGCTGCAGTGAGGGCAATGACTGAAGATAGGTTCTTGAATGCACTTCTCGCACGCTCGATGAGCTACGCAGAAATTAGGAATGTGAATACCGGTCTCTTGCATGCATTCGAAATCGAAAAAGATGAAATTGCCTTTCTTCTTGTGTCCATCGTCTTTCTCTGGTGGGGATTGATATTTTTGCACGTAGCTTTGGTGTTCCAAGTCCACGATGTGGTGACAAATGTGACATTTTTTCTTTCCTGAACATACGTGTGCCTTGGCACTTTTGTTACATAGGCCTTGTCCACACGTAGGGAACAATCTCAGCAGTTGACAAGCACATTTCTTCTGTGAACCTTGCGTCTTCAAATGTTGTTGGTAACAGGCAGGGCTGACAAACGTGCGCTGACAAGCTGGACAATGCACTGGTTCTTGTCCTTCGCTCTGACAGGGTAGAGAGGCCAAACATCCTGAGCATTTCGATCCACAATGCTTGTGTTGCTCTCGATTGTTATAGCCATAATCACATTTTTCACAATAATATCTGTATCCCAGGAATCCAGTGATACTGGTAATGGTATCGAAATGGTCATCGTGATAATAGACATGAATGTATTTTCCGTCCTTAAAGCCTTTCCCTCGAAACAACAGAGGCCCGCGCATTTCTTGAGGGTGCACTTTCAAGGTGTATCATGGAGCTAGGGCATCTTGCAATGTTTGCATTTCAGGAATGCCACAAGGTTTGTCTTTGGGCAAGCCAGCTTGTTGTAACAGGCGTTCTGCTCGTTTCGTTGTTTGGCTCGGTCCGATTTTCGAATGTTCTCCCAGGCTCTTTTCCATTCTACCGTGTCGTTCTTGTTGACATCGGTTCGTCCCACCACGATGGCCCTGGCAAAACACATCTGGTCTTGAGGGTTGTTAATTCGGACGAGACTTGTTTTGGTGCTGCGAAGCTCATCCACCAATAACATCTTTTTGCGTCCAGTCCCTTGAGGAGGAGAGACGTGGGTCATGTCCAGTGTGGCTTTTCCATCGGTGATGTCAAACTGGTCATTGGATTGTTGCACGTGTTGAATCTTGTCCATGACTTTGGAAGCGGTCAATTCTGCAGTGCTGCTAAATTCGATCCAAACAGGGGATTTCAAAACCGTCGTGTTGTATGGAAAGTCTCAAGCGATCGTCTTCTTTGGCTTCACATTGTCGATTGAGTGTGGTGAGTAAAGAATCCCACATCTCGGTGATGAACCCTTCTGCTTTCTCCAACGGTACTTCGGACTTGAAATCTTTAAACTTCACCGTGTATTTGTAAGCCGTGGTTCTAAATTTTCTAGAGGGTCGCTTTTCCGTCTCTCGAATGGAATAGTACTTTTCAGGGTTGACTAAGGGTGGTGAACTTTGTTTAGAGGGTTTGGATTCTGGTTCACTCATGTCCTCTTCAAAATCACTGGCATGAATTTGTGCCAAGACTTCAGCCCTGGTACGAGGCGATAGATCACGTTTCTGCCTCTTACTTTCTTCTTCTTTCTTCTTGAATGAATAGGATCGTTTCATCTTGAGTGAAAAACGTCAAATGACTAAAGTTTAAACACCATGGACTAATTTATAGTCATGGCAGAACAGCGTATATAAAAGGGTATGTGTCTTGTCCTTTCACTATTCATTTCACTCTCTAACCGAGCACAACGATGGAAGAGACTAGCCAAATCGAACGTTTCATCAGAGCTTTGCGAGGGGTCATTAGAAAATTTTCTTCAGACCAGCCGACGGATTAATTTCCTTCCTTTCGAGATAAAAGTGAAGATACTTGCTACACCTGTCAGAAGAAAGTGTATTGTTATTCAGTGTCCAGGCCGTCAAAAAAGAAAAACGGGTTAAAAGAGACAAAAGTCAAGATACCAGTTATTATTGTCAAGAAAAATGACATTGGTCTCCAGATTGCCCAAAAAAGAAACAAGAGGAGTCAGAAGAAGAGAGGGATTCTTCAGAGAAAGAAGAAGAGGAAGAAGAGGAGGAAGAAAGCAGACAGGTGAATAAAAAGAAACAGGAGAAGAAAAGAAGAAGGGAAGAAAGTGAGGAGGAAGAAGAAGAAAAGACTGCGACGGTGAAGAAATTCAAAAAACAGACAGAGTAAACAAAGAAACAGAAGAAGTCTATGAACCTTTTAGAGTGTTTGGTTGTGAATTGTGAATTGAATTGTAAATATTGATAACAGAATAAATTAAATATATAACGTAAGTGTCTTTGGGTTTTGATTTTAAAATAAGAACCTAGAGTCACGCACTCATACACAGACACGTACTATAGGGGTAAAATGGGTTGTTGTTTTTTTTTTTTTTTGAGTTATTGGCAATTGAAAGTGTATCTCTTTTCGAGACACGTGGGTGGCCATGAAAAGGGCCTTTTTTGGTGTAGGGGTGAGTTTAAGCAATCAACTTTAACTGCCTTAAGCCTTTGCCACGGCCGAGACCTACTTCTGATGATGATTGGGTTGAAATCACTAAGGGTGGTACGGTAGGCTTAGTCACAGGGTTGGCATGTTTAGCTCGGGAAGGTCGTATTCTCTTCGGTCGTGATAAAGAAGTCCGATACATTTGTTTCAGACTTCTTAACTCCGCTAAAATGTCCAACACTACCGTGACGATTTGAATTTCACCCTCTTGTTTCTTCGCTGATTCTTGTTGTTGTTTTTTTTCTTACCTCTTCTTCTTGTTGCTGTTGCTATAGGAGAAAAGCTTGTTCTACTTCCTTTTGACGCTGTATAAATTTCTCCAATTCTTCTTTCTGTCTCTGTCTAAAATTCTCCACGTGTGGTAATGAAGGTGACGAAGGTTCCGGAACAAATTCTTGCGAGGTAAGAAAATCCACAAAATCCCAATTTACTTCTTCTGAAAGTAAGTCCGGGTTCCCTTGGGCGGTCTCCACTGCTGGTGCACCCCAATGGATCGTTTTCTGAGTTTCCGTCATGTTGAATAACTGTCGCATAGATTGACTGCACACAGGCGCTAGCGAATCTATATAGACCACGTGATGTCACAGACTGCTCTCTTCGGATTGGATGCGGGCTGACTGAATTTTGTAACGCGTGTTTGGATTGGTCAACAAACTCAATCCGTTTCAATCCTACCTCTACCTATAAATAAGCGCAGTTCACCGCATTGATTCACCTGTTCTCGGCGCCTCAAGATGTGGACCGATGTGCAATCTTCTACGCTTGTGTCAACGATGATGTTCCGGACGGACATACCCATGTATGTCCGATCCAACTGGACAGTTGTCCACAGGACAGACACGAGTCTATGGATACGTAGGATCTACGTAGAAAGACAAGGATGTCTCAAAAGAGTCCTGATTTACGGTCCTACAGTGAAACGCAGCCTAAGGACAAGAAAAAGACCAATGCGGTGCCCCTTATGTTAATGGATACATTAACATAAACCCAAAGGCCCTTTTCAGGGTCACTCACATCTCTCGAAAAGAGATAGACTTTCAATTGCCTACCCCATTTTTTTTTAAATCCAATGTTCAATTCCCCTTGTCCCTAAAGTAGTTTTTTTCTCCGATGTTAAATTTCCCTTGTCCCTAGGCAAGCCCAAACTCTATTCCCCATGTTAAATTCCCATTGTCCCTAGAGTGGCCCAGCAATTTTCTCCATGTTAAATTTACATAGTTCCCAGAGTGGCCCAGGGGGGTCTGTAATGCTAATTCCCATTGTCCCTAGGGTGGCCTTTTCACTACTTGCCTTTCTAATGTGTTCGTGAAGTATAAGCTGCCTTTTCCGACGATACCAACGTCCGATCCAATATATTCGATGCTTTTCTGGATTCCCGCAAACGCCCCTGTCAAGCGTCCAAATCTTTCTACGGTTGCTCTCACGGCTTTTATGATATCCTTGGCGCATTTAGTTGTCAGCTGTTCTGCGGTTTTGCGCGCGGGATCGATCATTGGTGCTCATGTGAAGTCTTCCCGTGCGGTCTGTCGCGATTGAAACATATCTTCGACACTTGCGCGGACAATTATGCAAAAGTGGTCAAGTTCCCAGACAGCTTTTTGGCGTCGGTCAGTATAATCGTCCGTGAAATCGCTTGCAGGTTTCGTCATCGTATATATTTATAATTGTTGTTAAATTGCTTCACACATTCGTGTGAGATGCGTTCGAGTCAAGACTCCGGCAATATTTGAAAAGCCCACCACTCAAGTCGATCGTGAGGAAAAGATGCGTTTTAACAGTGGCCTCCACAAACATATTCTAAAACTCATCTCACCAAGCGTCGACAGTAGATTCCATCATGGAATATCTAGCGTTCGGTATCAATGGTGAGAAAACATTATCTTGGAACAACGGTGTGCACCTATGCAATTTTTTTTTGCCGAGTGTGCGAATACACATCGTTGCCGAGGACACTCCATATACATGATGCTCTTGAAATCTTTAATCTGGAAAAACTCCATTTGACATCGTCGTATATTGTCAGGTCTTTCCGCTCTGCCAGTAATTATGCTGTTCTTTTCAGCCACAATTGGGTACATTCTGGGTCACAGTACCACTTATTGTTCAATAGACCTGCCCGCACGCTCGTCTTTTACTTTCCTCACGACTTTCTTGCTGGCGTTGCAGATGGTGTTTCGAGTACACGCTGATGTCAAAATCGCACGCGTTTGATATCGCGACCATGTTTTCAAAGATGTCAATGGTGATAATGTGTATCTGCAGGGAGTCCGTTTCAGTGTACATCATCTTGATATTGTCTTTCCACATCGTCTTGATCGAGATATAACAGAAACGATACATGAGCAGTGTTGACAGATCCAACATTAATGCACCAAAGAAAATGAATTCGTCAAAATCAGTTAGGACTTTCAGCTGTGTTCTGCAACGATTCCGCCAGGAATATCATATGGGACATGAATACCCGGTCAACAGTCAATTAGTGAAGTTTTCCTTGACAAAATCGATGTGAATTTGTTTTCCTTAAGACGGCATTGCTCCTGAAGCTCCTGAAGTCCTTTTCAAACATCATTTGTGGCGGGCGTTCGTTGAGATGTATTTATCAGAATGTAAAAGGGGCATCCACGCACGTTCGCGAAATTGCATCGCACGAGGTAATCGCGACACACGCATTCCCAACACTGCTCTATCGTATGCGAACGAGTCGAGCCGGAACCAGCTTGGTATATTCAACGGACATAACCCCGTGGGAGCTTTGCTTCTCATTCACATGATGATATGGCGATAACGACTCGCAGAGATGTGAATGCGATTCCTTGGTTAGTTGACAATAAAATATGCCTGTGGTGAACTGAAAGTAACTAAAAGCGTTCTAATTAAGACGATAGAACTTTTCGAGTAACTGCATAGCAAATGTAACAAAAGTATCAACATTTCAGATTGGAGATCTATACCATAGTTTCTGGTCGATCAGACATGAACTTGTTATTACTGCGTTTTACATAACAAGGAAAATTACTTCCTCGTGGCTAATATAGGTTTGCATGCAATGTATGATCTTATCTGTCACCAAAACGTAGTTGTATGCAATATGAACAAAAGAACATTAAACCACAATTTTATTAAACGATTGCTTGTAATGTACTGATATGCATGCAAACATGCCAACAATACTTCCTTTTTTTTATACGTTCCATCGTTATCCTATAATCAGTAAAATGCATCTTACGTTTCCGTAATCAGTGTGTCAGTATTGTAAGCGATATTCTTTCTTGCAGAAAGGAAGACTTAAAAAATTTGTATATATATATATATATATATATATATATATATATATATATATATATATATATATATATATATATATACAGAGAGAGAGAGAGAGAGAGAGAGAGAGATTGAGTTATAGATTATATTAATCTCAAGACATTGATGATCTTGTGCTATATCTAATTATTATGCGGGGCTGCACAGTTTGTATCATATTGATTTGAAGGAATATTATAACCTGATATTACGGCATTTGTATTAACATAATCTCATAATCTCATCTTTTCATGGCCTGGTCTTTTCATATCGTGTATCGTATAATATGAATCTCTCAATGTCACTAACTTCATAACTTTTATTACTATTTCACTACACGATTTATTGATTTTCTTATTATTTGATCATACAAATTTCCGATTTTCGCCAGGCATTTTTTCATAGTTTTGTTAACGTAATTTGGTGAAATATAGAACAATTACAATATATTTTTTAACTTTAATTTATCTCAATTAAAACTAAAGAAAGAAATACAGTCATCATAGAATCAGTTGTATGCCATCTATACTCAGTTGGATGCATTCTATAATCAGTTCTTTGGATTCTATTATCAGCTCTTAGCATTCTATGATCTGTTTGATGCATTCTATAATCAATACTATGCATTCTATAATCCGTGATATGCATTTTATAAACAGTTCGATGCATTCTATAATCAGTTATATGCATTCTATAATCACTTCTGTGCATTATTTGATCAGTTCTATGCATTTTATAATCAGGTCGATGCATCCTCGTAGGATCATAAGGTTACACTTTTTTATATTCTTAAAGCCATCACAACGAAATTACATTTTGAATTATTATGAAATTATAAAAAGCCTCTAACAGGATTATCTTTATTTTTAATTATGTGTCAAGCGAAATAGTGGTGGCGGGAAATAGATGCCGTTTGCACTCCTTGTAAATTCCTGTATCATAATTGCTTAGGTAATTATTATGACATTTTTTATTAAGTAGATTACCTAGTTATTTAGCACTGTGTATACAATGACGAAGAACAATTACTGGAGTTAAACTTTCCGTAATGATAAAACCATACTAAACTGAACTATCAGTTGAGGCATTTCTACAGAATGTCTGATTCCATTTCCGAATCGCTTTGCCAAGCCGAGCAATTACAAAGAACTTCATTCTTGTTATCTTCGGACGAATCTGTAAACTAGATTAATATTTGATGTGAACGTAGATTCTTCCATCCTAATAATCCGCCATTAATAAGGTTTGAAATCGTTTATTCCTGTATAAAATAGAGTGGTGTTATGAATGATGTTCTTATAAATTGCAATTAATATGAATCTTTCATCTATCTTATATACAGATATATATATATATATATATATATATATATATATATATATATATATATATATATATATATATATATATATATATATATATATATATATATATATACACACATATATATACATATATATATACATACATACATACATACATATATATATATATATATATATATATATATATATATATATATATATATATATATATATATATATATATATATATATATATATATATATATATATATATTGTTGTTGTTGTTGCTGTAGGGTTTAACGCCATTTTTTCAGCACACGGTAGGCTATACATGGCGGCCAGTATTAATGGTGTGAGACTTCATCTGATTGGATGAAAATTAGTAATTATGTTAAAAGCATAGGTCACCAGAAGATGACACCTAAGTGGCCGCTGTCAGATCGTCACGTAGTACATGACTAAGTTAGACCATAAATTGCATTAGATTGGATAAATATTACATACACATTATCACAGTCTAGCTGAAGCTAGCAGTTAAAATGGCGAAATAGCAGTGGAGAAAGAGGAATACTATAGCCGCAAAGGGGCCTCAATTGATTGTGACAACGGAATTGACATTACGGCAGCCATTTTGGATTAGGTCTGCATGGCGACAAGGGGAATTTAACATCTCCAGATCAGATCAGATCTCCACTGTCCTACGCGAAGATCTGAGAGTGGCCGCTTAGGTATCATGTTCTGGTGACCTTTGAATCAGCCAAAATATTGATGCTTTTCATCATACTGCTCAGTCTCCCAAACGGGAAGATGTGAGACTTCATCTGATTGGCTGAAAAATTAGTAATTATGTTAAAAGCATAGGTCACCAGAAGATGACACCTAAGTGGCCGCTGTCAGATCGTCACGTAGTGCAGTGGAGATTCGATTTTAATCATATCTTCTATCAACAACGGATCTGTTTGGCGACAAGGGAATTGTATTGTCTGGGAACGAAAGGAAATTGAACATGATGTGAATAAAAACCAACACTCACATCTACTGTACAGCACACCAACTTACTAACAGCATCTACCTATATTGCCCAGCGTCCGTACCTACCGACCTACATTTCCAATTACTCAGCAGCACCTATTCCTGTTCCTATTGACTAGCACGATGAATGAAGAAGATGTAAAGTAGCAGGTAGAGAAAGAAAATATAACACCTTAAATAGACAACATTGAACAACCCTGCAATCCCTATCCAAAGGAGAGATATGTATGGATGTTCATAATACTAACATATGCTAAACACATGCTTATATACTATCCCACATTGAAAGACAAATGTGTGTGGAGGGTATTTAAGTTTTATATGGAGTATAAATATGAACAAAGCAAACAACAAGAATCAAACACAGAGTTCGTTTGGAAATAGTGAAGTAGTATTTCTTTTCTGCGAGATCTGGTTGGTCATGGAGAGCGCCTGTGTAGGTTATCAAAGGTCCAGGTTGTTAATACAAACCGGATCTCTTCCCTTTTTGTTTCTTCAAGTTCTCCTCACCATTGGGCCGTACACTAACACTCTCTTCACACATCCTTGCCTGTCCACTTCGAATATTGTTTAGATAGGGCAGTGTTAGTGATGCGTGTAATTACACAAGTTGACATAAAATGGCTAACCGAAATCGAACGAAATACTGGAAATAACCATTGAAAATTCTAAATACGCCTTCATCATACTGAGTTTATCTTGAGAACGGATGACACGACAAGCGTGGACTAGCCACGAAGAGGAATGAATTTGAAGTTCCGCCAATCAGAATGGGTGTAGCCTATTTCATGTATGGTGTGCGTATCCTTTCTGTGTATGTGTATTAACGAAGCTCAGAAATTATTGTATCACCAAAACCAAGAAAAAACGGGACCAGCGCGTGGTTGGTATTTTCTTGATTTGGAATGTAATATGGATATTTGAACTGACATTCCTAACTTTTATGGTTCTCATCTAGCCAGCCACTAATTTGTTTAACAACATTAATTGCATCAATGTTGCTTCTGTAGCGTGAATGTGAAAATATTTTTAATAGCTCCCATACTGTTTCCGATTTTGTGAACTGGTCTATCGTTATGGTAACTGTAATCTATACGCTGCAGAACCGCTCATAACTTCACAGGGTACGAAGGCCTGCTTGTTTTGAAACACTTTTAAGAATTACCCTCATGTGACTATAAATCGGGTTAAAATAATTTACATGAAAGCGAGAAACGTACAGTATAAAAATTATATGAATTATATGATTTCACATTTAAGTAAAATGTCCGATACTTTAGGAATGATTGAAAAGAACAAATATATTTTCGTCACTTTCTAAATCTAGAAAAATTCAACACCATGTTCACGCCCATTTTCTCAAACTGAATAATACGATTCTGCAATAGCGGGAAGAACAGTTAGATGTCTGTAACTATATTAAGACCACTCTTCGGACCCATTTTGAATTTGTGAACAGATGCTACAAGAATGCCAGTCGAATATCGATATTTAAGGACGTTCATGTCGAAAATGTCGACAACATGGTCATTAATGCCTACCTCTCATTTAGTAATGCATACCGTCAAACATCCCATATATACGAGTCTGGGTTTTGTAAGCGGCGGACATAAAAATTACGGCTACCAGTTCCGAGATAAGAAAAGACAACTTCATACCAAATACAAAGAGAGAGGACTGACCGTCAGCTATAATAGCAGTCAGGTCGTGAACTTTGACTTGTTAAAAGAAGCACAAACTTCAGGTCAAAATCAATCTTTCCTGTCCAAATAAAAAACATCCAGAAGGCTGTATGTTTGTCGGGTCACTAAAACGCCATTTAACCCATTGCAGACATTGTTTGAGATCGTCTATGAGAAACCGGTATAATTTCCTGATCACAACATTGCATGTATATGTACGTCCTTTCTAATAAAGAAAGACTATTTGGTGCTGAGACATTCAATAGAGAAACAATTATTCAGTCAATATTGCGGTTAATGATATTAATGTGAAATCGTGTTCCTTAATTCCTTGCCGATCTATGTATATCAATAACACACTCATCAAGAAACTCTAATGAAAAATACGTTCACTCATTTCCGTTGTCTTTTGCTGACTATTGGGTTTGTTTCGGCCGATTCCGCAATCGGAAAAGTTGCCAATAGGAACCAAGTCAATACGTCCAATTAGAGTGTTTGAGCTGTTGTGTGAAATTCCACAAATGGGAGATTGAAGATACTTCAAACTTAAAAATGCCTAATGGTTTCCGCGCTGTAGCTGCATTCCCCTGGTTGGTCAAGTGAATAGTTTCGAATTGCATATTTACAATCTGCCTTTGGGAGTAAGTTAACACATTTACAGTTACTTTGTAGAGTTTCAAGTGAAACGCTAAGAAAAATTATATCCTCATTGACACTAAATTAATAATCACTGGCATCAGCCAAAATGTTGTAAGACTCTACCTTGAAAACTTTAATAAAATCACAATGACACAAATTATGTATATATTATTGAATCGAATCCCACCCAGTCACATGATCCTGACACCAGGCCGACCAGTCCTAACATTAACCTCTTAATGCTGAGCGCAGCTGTAAGTGCCATTTTTGTAAGTCTTTGTTACTACTCGGCCGCGTTTCGAACCCACGACCTCCCGCTTCCGAGGCGGACGCTCTAACCACTAGGCCACCGGAGCGGTCTCAAACAGGATTGAACTTAATTTTAAAAAAATAAAGTTCAATAAACAATATTACAGTACAATAACATAAAATGGAATATAATGCAAAGATTAAAACATCAGACAATTAAATTAAATCAAATATACATAAAAGAGTATTGGTTAGTTGTTGGTTAGTATCGAGCATCATCCTCTATTTCCTTTTGTCTCTAGACAGTCTCACCATGACAAGTCTATAGCAATTTTCACATTAAACTCCTTGTAACCATACAGACTCAGAATGTTAAAGCTTTTGACGTTTATAATATTACATTTCTACCTGCCTCCAAAAAGATGCAAATGTTAAACATCTCTACTAATGTTAAATTCCCATTGTTTACATATAACCTCAATCAAAGAAGGCAGCCGTTAAGTAGTTCTCATTGTCGCTATACTGGTCCATTGGGTAATATAGCACCCCACCCCACCTCCAATGCTACTCTCAATCTTTATTGTTTCTTGCATCACAAGACAAAAGTGGAAAACCTACCACATCCATAATTTTACTATTGCATCATCATTGGCCTTCAACCAATCAAATGCCTCTGTAGTACTTATTGGAGTAGGTGCTTTACTCAGTTCTATCCGTGTAGGCATTTCGTATAGTAAATACAACTCTTTTAACATGCCATTTTTATTTGAGTTTAACATATATTACCAAATTATATTGAAATTTATTACCCAGATTTTATAAAATTAATTTTGAAAAATTTGATTATAGCGAACTTTAAGAACTTTAAGATGCGATAAAGAGGACAACTCGAGCAAAGTCCACAAGGCCTGTATAACCCGTATTTTAAAAGGATTGATACCTTTCCCTGTATATCATGAAGCGTACACATGATGTACAATGAGCGATTTGTCAGAATCAGAATGACAGGCTGAATGTAGAAGATGAAAGTCGCAGTTCGGTTCTTTAGATGCAAATGATTAATTAGTAGGACATGTCTGATTATCGAGAGTTATTGAAATCTATCGTTGATTAATAGTTTAATTATAAATATTGTTCGAGCTTTGTTCTACTTTATACTGGCCGATTCGACGTTATGTGATGAGTAAATCAAATAACTGGTTCACTGCAGAGTCGTTAATAGGAAAACGTAAATGTTCTGAATTATTCACTGCTGCAATGAGATACTTCATTATCTGATGACTTAAAATTATCCTTATACATTACTGCTTATTTACCATAGCCTCCTTGAATTTCGGACTATGTAACGTGTTTACTGCCAGTACATGTATAAGCCTGACATCTGTGCTGCCTTGACCTTTACATTGATGTACTTTGTTGTCACTGTGTTTCAAAAATCGTGTGATACAAAAGCATTAAGATAAAAACTGCCAGAAATAGGGACGTTGGAAGGATTTAAATCAAATACTGTTTAGGTGCTCACCATTACACTAATACGTCATTTAGATGCTGCAGTATATTACTAGATTTGCCAGCTAAGCGAGTGTCTATCGAGCATTCATATTTCCACCTTGAATATGTAATCCACTGTTATTTCAGACATATCATGCATACACAATAAAATATACACAGAGGAAGAGAGCATTACTCGCTTTCTAATATCAAGTCATCTTCTGATTCTAAAACATCTATACTTAACTACGAAGATACGAGACAACAATTGCCTTAGGACAATTCAACATCAAGCATATATTACTTACTCAGCCTTCGAATGTGATGTGTGATATGCATTCTTAACGAAGTTTTATATACTTTTTAGTCATATGGCTACGATGTCTCTTGTGTTAAAGTTTGTTCATAAACAATGTAATTCAGGTCATATGGCAAATTACTTTTGGTGACAAGATTCAATGTTCTATAGAGTGATCATTGTTCACACGTGTGTTTCTCTTTCTCTCTCTCTCTCTCTCTCTCTCTCTCTCTCTCTCTCTCTCTCTCTCTGTGTATAGAAATATAAATACCTTCTCATTTATAAAACTAGCTTTCAAGTCGGAGAGTTTTCTAGCGGCGTTAGCGTCTCTCTAAATTACAACGCTTGTTTCAGCTGATGGCAAAATCAGCTTGTATCAATCCGAAAACATACCCGCACCATCTGCTGCTTCGGGAGTGGAAGACAACGTTCTATAGCAAATTACGTTATCGGCGATGTGCTCATCGGATACGTCAAGTCATGTAACACTGAACTTATCTCTCATTCGAATATCAGCAATTAAAAATTGCGTTACAAATCTGAAGGGGTTACTTACGATTGTCTGAGCACAAATCCAGCGGCCAGATTCAAGATGAAGAATTTTCTGATCTAGAGTCTAGAGCAATCAACTGATGTTCTACTTTCGAAACTTTGGAAAGAGTACGGGATATGTTCGGCTCAAAGAACAAGCAAATAAGGCCATTGTTTGCATTTAAAGGTTACACTTAATTTTGAAGGAGGCTGCAGTATTATATAATATAGTATGACATGTTTTGATTGATTTCTCTAAGTTTTTTTTTTGTGTCCTACAAATACAAACAAAACACTTTTGATACAGACATAAATAACAATACTGTTGTCACGCATTACTTACGTTTGCATTTACATATCAATATTGTTAGCAAGAAAATTCAACGTTAAACGACTTAATACATATTATATTTATTAAAAATCTATAAAGCGTGATAGGGAACCAAATAAATCAAAATGCATGTGTACAAATTACAGGTGAATCAACAGTCATTATGGCAGAGCAAAACAGAGACAGCAGGCGAACAGACAGGCACATGGGGAGAAGGGTAGGTCAAGGTCAGAGTAGGCAGATTGGTAGTCAGTTAAGTGTACCTACAGCTGAACAACACACGGTATCTCATTTGGATTATATGAACAGCCTGTCACCTAACTTTCAGAGAGAATCATACATATAACCTGTTATATCAAACATGTATAATATACTCCAGTCACATTATCCTGACACCAAGCCGAACAGTCCTAACACTAACCTCTTAATGCTGAGCGCCAAGCGAAGCAACAGTTAGTACCATTTGTATAAGTCTTTGGTATGATTCGGCTGGGGTTCGAACCCACGACCTTCCGCTTCCGAGGCGGAAGCTGTAACCACTAGGCCACTGGAGCGGTCTCTTGCACAGGTATGTCATTTTATGGTAGCATACCCATACGCACATCTGCATTACATATAACAAGGACAGCATGTAATTTATTGAAGCAATTGACTAAAGAGGGTAAATTATATGCACTATTAAAAAAATATTTACAATGTTTAGTTTCATCTCCGGTATTTTTAACATTATGTCTATATCATACACTGCACACTAGCTCATGTAGTTTTCCAGGTATAGATGACTCCCATTTGAGTGGAAACCCGATGTAATTTGTTTGGGGGTTGGTGGACCGGTGGCGGCTGCTAGGGAAGCGCCGGTGATTTTCAAATCATGGCAAGTAAAAACGCAAGTATTGTATAGGATGCACATCATTCTAGCTCTGAAAGGATGCTGATGCAAATATGTATAATAAGAAACCAATTTGAAAAGTCCTAATTAAATTTGCGTGGTGAAAGGAGATGTGCTTTCCGATATTATCTCTTAGGGTGAGTGGTGGATGGGATGGGATGAGGTCATCAGCCTAAACTTATTTTAAGAATCAAAACATCCTCCCACAAAAAAATGCAAATTTAATATTTCTTAATGTTTATATCAACTTAAACACTAAAATAAATGTTGATCGAAAATATGCGGCCTAGTTTAGAGATTGTTTCAACAAAAACGCAGTATTTTGATTACAGTTTGAAATAACAAGTTCGATTTCTTGTGTTAGATCATGTTACATGCACAATACATCTTCTTATACGAATCAAATGCGCATCTGCTGCCGTAGGGGATAAAATAAATATGAGGAACTCATTACTTTATCTTGGACATCAGGATTTATTTTTCAAACTGATTGCTTTATCCTCTGGATGGAATGGTTAAAATAAATCTCATCCACAGTTTTGTCTCTCAAAAATGTTGCTTGCGAATTGTTTTTCTCAATTTTCATAGTTTTCCTCATTGTTAGAAACTAATCGGTGTGCCTTTTACATGCCGAACTGATATTACATATTTTAGTTTGATTTAGTGCTTTAAGGCACAGCAAGCAAGCCGAGACAACCGGATAAATGTTTTTCCCAAGGGCACAACATAGTAGTTGACACCGGCTGAACCAGCGCCCTTTTGGGTGTGAGTCATGCAAAAAAACACCAAAACATGGAATCTAGATTATGTGATGTTTACATGTATTTATATTTTTTTTAAAAATTTAAAATCCCCGCCCCCCAAAAAACGCCCTAACAAAAACCGCTAGATGAATCGTACATGTTTGGCAGCATCTCTGCACCTTTCTTCAGCGCATCCTTGATTATTTCCTAGACAGTGAACATGCCGTATTTAACAATCACGAGGAGTTACTTGCTGTTCATTATCATGCAGAAAGGGTTCTGGCAAAATGCTATATGAAATCAAGAATTAATCAGCACCAATACAAAACAAACAAACAATCTTTAACATAATTTGGCTTAGAAGTGGATGTTCAGTTTGATGAATGTAGCAAAACTTATAGCTTGTGACGCGCGGTAAATGATGCGTATAACTGTTGCAAGTCATCATTACCTGTCCACTAGGGTGTCGGGGAAGTCGTTATCTACGTTCTATCAGTCAATTTTTCGCCAAATGAGAGGAATTAGTTCACATCGGCAGATAAGTTTGCTCTTAGGAACAGTTTGAATATGCACACGATAACAGTTTTTTTAATGAAGTGATGTGTGGAATGTGTTTGTAAGTGAACGCGAACAATAAAATGTAAATGCAGTATGAACCTGAACAGAATGTCGAGTTTCGACTTACAGATGTGTGGTTTTCTTTTGTTTATTTTGGTAAGAAAACATTTTATGATATTGCCGATTATTTTTGTTATGCAATTTTAACCAGTGACATATTTGCTACAAAATCTTAAATTATATGAACCCCTTGTATTCTTAAACCTTATCTTTTACGTATGCACGCTTATACTCAGGTGGCTATGTCTCGCCATTAAAATTCTTGTCAGCTTTTATTTTATCCCCTTTTAATATGTACTGTACAAGAGACAATGCATTTAAATGTAATGCAATTGTAATGTAATTTATAAACGTATATTTCTAAACAAAATCCCAAATTTTAATTCTATTTGGATGTAACCGAAAGACGTATCCCTACATTATTTGTGCCTTACAATTTAATACACTAAGAAAGACACATTTATCGATATTTAAATCAAATAAATGATATATTTGTATTAGATTATATCACATACTAAGTACTAAATGTGTAATGAAACACAATATTTGCAGACCATATCGTATGCCAGTACAATTGTAATTGCTTCTCCTTCATAAATATACATTTCAAATAGCAATAGATATATGGATCAAGCAGAAGAAAAAGAACAAAATAATCGAACAAGATGAATAATTGACTGTCGAACTGATACGCCAATCACAGATTTGCCTTTCAACCCCAATGCACGCATTAAACATACTGTTTTGTTGTGCACCAACAACTGAGAACATATAGAGTTAAACTATAGAATAGATTCAAAGTACAGGCAAATCCACAATTTTAGGAACATTCTCTTTACAACGAGGACAAAATAATTTGAAGCGATGGCAATATGTTTTCAGGTTCTACATAAAACATCAACGACTATGAATTTGAGTAATTTTAGCACTGAGGCGTTTCCCACAGACGAATATGTTATCACCATTTATTGTTTTCTGCGCAATGTCAAGATAATTCTTAGTAGAGGATTTGTCGGAATCAAACTGCGATCTTTAAATAAATTATTAAATAGATTTGCGCTACAATGACGACATCAAACTTATATTTCACTTCGTTTAGACATGTATTATGAATATTGCCATCAATGCCATAAATGAACGTTATTAAAGACAACAAAAGCGAACCCCAACAAAATAACAAAATAATAAAAGTGTATATTAGTGTCTACAAAGTTAATATCAGATTTCCGGTTCCACTGTTAAATAACTATGTTGACTATTCTTTGTCTCGACATTGTCATAAAACAGAAAGACTTCTACAAGCAACTGTTCTTTGCAGAACAACACCTAACTGCTCCGTGATTTCATCACTTTGGCATTGGAGAGAACTTTCTTGTGATGTATGAACCTTTATAGAGATAGAAAACAAATTAATTTCAAGTAACTTCAAGCGACTTGTCCAAACTTCAGTGTCTCTTAAGTTTACAATCTCAGCAGTTTAGTGTAAAGTTGCACACAGAATTATACATCAATTTATATTTGAGATTAAAGACTTAACGAGTCAAGGATGCTTTGGCTTTGATCAGATTAACACCCATTCAGTTTAAATTCAAATGAGAATCAGATTATGATGCACGTAGGGGTAGCTTTCATATGTTGGAAAAATAACTACCTCAGCCTGTTTTGATTCTTCGCGTCTGTGTCAAGAATCACATACGTTCTAACAAAAGTGAAATAAATTTCTTCGACAGCCAGCACAATAACAGACTGTGTTGGGGTCTTATGAAGCTGGTAATAGAGGGACTAGCGCTAGACCATGAACTTTATAAAGCATAAAGCCAGTAAATATACACATGAACTAATACGTCGCTAAAATCAATTAGAACGATTTTAATTTAATAACTACTACTACTACTATTACTACTACTACTGAAAATAATAAAACCTGCCCTGATGCATATTTTACTTTTAATTTTAACGCTGGCAGCAATACTCTATTATGAGTTCGTTTTTTTTACAACGTTTTTTGATTGCGTGCTAACAAGACGTTTGGGACGGTATGAAGCTGTGTTGATGAATAAATTATGAACCATTTTTATAGCTATCTTTCGACTTTCATTTACTGCAGAGCTTCTTAAATAAACCCTGGTAACATGAATTAGTGTACAGATGCATTTTTTAAAAAAAATAATCGACTACATTTACGATTCAGGTTTATTATAAACTAAAACCAGAATGGCCATTCAAACAGCCTCGGAATATAACGTAATGGTCTATATATATATGTCAGGAAGAAGGTCAGAGAGGTATATCGCAACAGGTTTTGTTTTGTTTATTTTACTTTTGTAACTTACTTCACACATTTGGTATTGCAAATTAAATTTATGACAAATAGTCGACTTTAAAGAAGCTTCAACGCCTATGGTGTAGCTGAAAATGAAATGATCATCACATCATGACGTAATCGATATTACGATACTTGTTACCTAGTGCTATAAGATTTTTAATAAATTTCACGTAAAGGACCAACTATTTAATGGGGAGCGGGACTAGAAGGGGTTCGATGGAGCCAAAATTATTTCTTCCTGACGATAACGTGTATTTCAAACTAATTGTGGATATAAGGGGGGGGGGGGGGCTTTTGGTTGTTAGTAGTTTTAAGAATTTTCCGGTCATATCGCTAAGTTGTCTGCAGTATGGAAATTTGTAGCGATGTCTAGCACTGGGGCATCCTGCCGCAGAGATTTAGCATCATGTCCCACCCATTTACGTTATCCTGACCCTTGACCAAGCAGTCGTAACAATAGTCTCTTAATGCCGAGTGCCAAGTTAGGCTGCTTGTAAATGTTTTTATAAATCTTTAGTATGACTCTACCTGGGTTCAAACCCGCGACCTCCTGCATGCGAGGCGGATGCTCTAACCAGCCCAGCGGCCTAAAACAGATCGAAACTTTGTGATACTATTGTGAGCATATACATATATCTATGGTACAATAAATTCCCAGCGATACTTATTTAGTGCTACTAAATACAGTATATTGAAAGAGTGACTTAACAATATATATATATTCCATTGACAGAATACCCAAGGTAATACATTTATTGTATCTGCCTTAGACTAGAATTTACGAATGATATTAAATGGATTTCAATAAATTGGTAATTTGGAGCCTGGGCCTGCGGCAGATTATTTCCAGTTTATTGCAGAAAATTCTACTCAATTTATTTCTTGCTGAAGGCACAGCAAGGTTATAAAGCTGTGATAAGAAATTCAAAGTTTCAAAATTCCATGCTTGTAAATGAAATATTCTAGACACGTGCAGATTGCTTTTCGCATGAGCTCATTTGGCCCATCATTATGGTTGTAAATCTTTTGGTATTGGAAGGGGAGGAGGAACGAGGAATAATGAAACATATTAGCTATGCCTGAAGCAAACTCAATCACGTCTCTTGTCTCGAGCGTAACAAATGCATCAGCATGTGAATAGGAGAAGCTGCGTATTCACATCTGTAGTGGAGAGGAGAAGCTGCTCACATACATTAAGCAAACTGTATTTCTGTTGTTATTTTTTGTGTTAACCAATAAGCAGTACTTTGGTCTAAAGTAAAAAGTAAATTACACATGAAAAACAATCCATTTCAATGCTTATAATCAAAATAATTGAAGAATACGACCAAAGAAAGCTATAGGTACCTTGTTAATAATTTAACGACCATAGAACGCTGTAGGTACCATGGTAATAATTAAGAGGTATTGAATAGAATTTCGAATTCCTAATCAAATGGAGACAAATAAAATATGTCATAGATGTACGGTTATGTTACAAACCTAACATTTATTGTTGTCTTTCAGTACCTGCAGCACATCATCACCCGTATATATTTATTTTTCAGTATTCATACAGTTACCAAGGGTCACTAGCTTTCACTATTCGATCATTCACTAACATATAGCTACTGGTGTCAAGGTGAGGCCTATCCTTTGAATAAAGAAGTATTATTGCTCACGCACATAACAAATGCGTATAAGCCAGATGATCAGGCAATATATAAGCTTAACTACGTTCCCAGTAATTACTCCCTCACATTTGCCCAGTTGATCAAAAGGGGTCTGCTTATAAGAAATTATTTGGCGTAGCAAAACAGCCACTTTATCTGGGAAACAGTTTCTGTTGGAATGCGGTGATTGACAGCATAAAGCGGTATCAATTAATCACTTAAGACCTGATCCTTCGGCATTAGTTCTGGCAGAAGGCTGAAAATAGCAACATAAATATGGCACAATCCCGATGATGATATGATGCTGCAAATGATGTACGAATGCAACAAAGCGTACACTAAGGTTTTGGTTTTGTTGGATTTAACGTCATTTTTTCAGCACATCAATGCGTATATCGCTTGTATATTTGGTGGAGGAAGAACAGGGAAGACACAGGGAAGAACAACCGACCCATGATAAACTTTTCTTAAGGTTTCGCACATTTTCACGTTGATCGAATCGAAACTTGAATTAAAGCGGACAGAGGTGAGATGTACAAACCATACATAAAGCAATAGATTTAGACCTATCGGCTGCCCGAGGTTCCACAAAACCGATAACTGATTAAAACAGATATGGCACTTTCCTACTACGTTCCTTAAATGAATAATCTGGTTGAAGTAAACTTTGCATTAAATTGAAAGAGGTCAATTTATTTATGATCACTCTAAAATTTTAATACCACTCAGTAGTTAGTAAGATTAAAATGTGCCCATAATTTCTCAAACTTTTGTAAACTGGAAGTTTTCTTTTTATTATAGAGTGTGCTGTATCTGTGACGTTTAACCGTCATTTTAGTTTGTTGCCTGGTTATCGCGGTCTGATGTATTAAACTTGACCAGATTTGTGACAACAGCGTCTCTAAAATTTAAAAGGAAAATCGAAAATTATATTTTCTCATCCAACCAAAAGTTTCATTTTCTATAATATGGGCCATATATCAAATCAGTTATGTTGATGGTGAAATTTAGTAGTGAATGAACGGTTATCTTGGTACCTAATCTGGTATGTACCACGGACAGCTTGGTACCTAGTCTGATATGTACCACGGACAGTTTGGTACCTAATCTGGTATGTACCACGGACAATTTTGTACCTAGTTGGGTATGTACCACGGACAGTTTGGTACCTAGTCTGGTATGTACCACGGACAGCTTGGTATCTAATCTGGTATCACGGACAGTTTGGTACCTAGTCTGGTATGTACCACGGACAGTTTGGTACCTAATCTGGTATGTACCACGGACAGTTTGGTACCTAGTCTGGTATGTACCACGGACAGTTTGGTAAGTATATACTGGAAAGAAAAGAAGAATATATTTTAACTAGGTTAATTGTCCGTCCTAGGACTGAAATGAAATGTATACATTTTTTTTTCAAGAACGTTTGAATATTAAAAATACCAAAAAAGTATTAAATAAAATGGGAACTCGAGACCTCTTGTTTGGTAAATTCTACACACATAGACAGACAAGTGAGAAAGACAAATCAGGGTGTTTTGTTTGTATGATTTAATTTTGGACGGAATTTATAACTAATCATCCAATCACTGTCTAATTATTTTTATGGGACTGTGTAGTGAGCTGCTGTTCATTTACTAAGAATGCTTTGACTTTTGCATCTACAAGTACTTCTTGTTTCTAGAGATATCTATCTGAAATACGTACATCATAAATACAAATGTTACAAAGGAAACGCGATCTTTAATTCGCGTTCGGTCTTTATGAGACATGGGTCTGATTTTCGTTTTGGTTTTTCTGCTGTTTTGTTGAAATGAACTGTTCATTATGAGTGTAAAATTATGCAATATATGCGTATCTGATTATAGAAATCTATTACGGATCAAACATAACTTAGATATTGATGGCACTGGTCTGATTTTTGGAACCGCATATATTTGCATGCTCGCATCATTTGTATTTTATTCGTAAGCAAATGATTTTAGATTCTTTAATCTTTGTTGTCTGCCTTTCAGGATTCCAGAAATGATATTTCTATCCACATTCCATATGATAAAACTCCCACCTGACAGCTATACGAATTATGTGTCATTAAAATAGTTTTCAGGTGAGATAGAAAGTAACACCAGACTACTGGAGGGAGAATTCATTGGTGCAAAACCTGTGCCCTAGTTACTGTATAGATCAATTTCCATATAGTGCGTACCTTGTGCACTACAGTTGTAAGATACGGAATTTTCGTAGGAGGCATCTCATTTGCCTTGCTAATTGGATAGGAAAGCTGTCCTGGAGACTAAGGCTAATGAGGTTAATAAACAATGTATTTACAATAATGTTCATCAAGGTAATGCTAGTGAAGTTCTTAACCAGATTTCATCCTTGTATCATGTATCGTACTGAACAATCTTCCCAACATATATTGGATGTGATATTATACTTAGATGTTCATTGTTGAGAGAGAGAGAGAGAGAGAGAGAGAGGGTACAGAAAATGTCAGTCAGCTATAATTTTCGTGCTATGAAAACATATTTGAGCAAAGTGTTGGAACTCTTATCAGGCTTTGGATACCTGCCCATCAAACGTTGCAGAAATTAGATAACAACTACTGGTCAATTCCAACTGCTAGTAACTACTGGAAGTGTTGTTTTCAACTAACAAAAGCTTGATCAACCGCGAAGTTTCTGAGACAAAACATACAATGTACGATCTGGTATAGCCTGGACCTTTTCAATCTAATTTGCATGACATTTTTAGGTCATACTTATTAAGTCAGCGTCGACCACTTGAAAGCTTTAAAAATTAATAAACTTGTCCCTTTTCAAAGGAATGGGTGTATTCTCCATTTTTAGCATTAGCTAATTACCATTCATCTTCTGTATTCAACAATTCAGGAATAAACGCCTTTGATTCTTTGATTTTTGATAGTTTAACAGCAAGACACCCATGAATTATGCGATTAAGAAGAATTATGCGATTAAGAAGAATTATGCGATTAAGAAGAAATACAAGAACATCGCTCTCATCCTACTCTCATTTGTCAAATCGGTCATCGTTTTATCATAGTTTGCTAACAACTAAATATTCATTCATATAAACTAAGCAAGAAGTCGGATGTTCACTTGCTTTAGTTGCTTTTATATAGTTGTTCATGGTAGTAATCTTTCGGCGTGTCTGTACTATTGTAAGATAAATTGAATAAATAATACTATCATACAATGTTGAATCCTAACTCTATAATTAAGATCACGTTTCCATTACTGTCTTGGAACTTTCCTTTTTTTCATATATGTCACATTATTTGTGAGCTTACTGAATAATTGCTTAATTTCAATCGACATTTCTAAGCTGATATGTGAAAGCCTGTTAAGAAAGCACCATTTAATGTGGCGGAAATGTGATACAGGAATATCTGAAATTGAGCACAACTAATAAACCGACTATATCGACAACTCTGCAAAATGATTGACAATATCTCATCCCGGCGCCAAAGCAATCGTTTTTAATAAGAGTGAATGGCTTTGTTCTAATCTTTGACCTGAGTACTCGACAATGTTTAACAGCTAAATTAGATAAAGTTGTCATGATCTGTATAAGTTACTCGTCCAGTATATATATCATCTCATGTTTACAATAAATAAGACCTTAAACCAATAATGCTAACTTGTCGGTTTGGGGGGAAAAAAGGAAATATAATTTTATGAAACATTTTAAAGAGGAAGTTTGTATTCAACACAGGGAGTAAATATTATGGTATACATGCAAAGATGGGTTTGAATACAATGTTTTATTCCACACAGGAAGTAAATATTATGGTATACATGCAAAGATGGGTTTAAATACAATGATTTATTCCACACAAGCAGTAAATAGTTTGCAACAATTAAATGTACAGGATAAATATCCAGTCATTTTATAAATGATATACGTTATTAGTATAAGCGTGATGTCCTACCATTCCATTAAACTGAGACAGACCTGCTGTAAAACTATCTTTAGAATATGTGTTCACGAAATCAAAGATTTGAGATTATATAACGACCATTATTAATTGGTCAGTTGCGTAAAGAAATTACTTTATCTTTTGTAAAAAGAACCTAGATCCTATATTTTGTATTAATTAAATACATGCCGCAAATTTGAATGAGACACGTATTTTTGCACTGTATGTATATTGACGTATTCAGTGTTCAAGTTTGTATTACAGTCCTGTGTACGAGGGATGTTTGTTATTTTAGAATGTTGGCCTCGGGGGAGGGGCGCGATTGGCTTTATTTTGAGTTGGAATATTTTCGATTATCTCATTTTAATTAATATATTTTCTAAATAATACCATGAGTACCATTTCCATAAAGCAAGCAAGTTACTTTTTCCAGCTATAGACAGATGGAAATTAAACAAAAGAGATACCAGGTCTCTGTCCCAGAACATTAAATTGTTAGTTCCTAATATATTACGGTATAATATTGTATGTATCGCGGTAACTGGTGATGTAATGAATTACATTTTTGCTTAGGTACCATTGCTATATGGAAATCATAGCCTGTAATTGATTTTAGTATCTTAATAAGGTGCTACTGCAAAACAAAAACTTTACTGTAGGAAGCAAAACATGGATATTTGATCAGTTTAAAGGGTTACAGGATTAATTTGTGAGCCATGTTTTGGTTCCCAATACAGTTCCATTAAGCACTTGTGTGCTCAAATGGTATTTCACCATAACGTACTTAGTCTCGTAGTATCAACACACATACAGTTGCGTTATTTCTTCAATGGAGAAACTACTCATTGAAATACATTTTAAATTTATCATGTTTAGTCTTATGAGTTTGCATGTGCTGTGTACTCTGCGTCGTTTGCACGTATTACACTTTCTTAAAATTTTAAGAGAAACGTGGACTATTTCATAAAATGTGTAACAGAAATTATACAGTCGCGAGCATCTGTTTATAACGTGAAGAATGGGCCAAACAGAAAAAGCAAAACCATAATTTGTCCTTAGTTTCACTGCGTTCAGTTTAGCTACTAAGCTGAACTGATAAAAGACGTGTCAAAAAGCCACTAATGTGATACAGTTCCTACCTTTATAGGCTTAGACCGGTCTTTGTTTGATGTCATCTGTGCAAACAGTAATATTAAATTCGAACCGATTGGTGACAGGAAAACAACCGGGATAACTCCATGATTATCAAAATTTATAATTTATAAATTTTCATGGACAATTGAATAGGAATAATTACTAGCAACATCATGCTTGAGTCATACATATAGTTATTGCAAAATTTTTAACTCTCATTTTTATTGAACTTGGCCTATTTGTATTTTTTCTCCTCCAATCATTTGCACAGAGAGAGAGAGAGAGAGAGAGAGAGAGGTAGGTATGTCGCAAATATCCTTTCTCTGTTATTTCTCTTTCCAGGACGTGGGCATTCAATGTCAACACTTCGTGTACAACTACTTATTAATTGCACGACCATAGGAAAAAAAAGGCGTAAACGTGCATTCTTTATGTCATCAGTCTTTCTTTTTGTGTTAATCAAGAGTGACATACGTGCATGTTATATTGTACAACGTTTTCAAATACTGTGGCTTACTATATGAGGAATATTCACGTATACGACACGGGAATATGATAAATGAGCTCAATAATTCCGAGTGATTATCAATTTTGTTACTATTTGATGGCGTCCCTGACTCTTACACTTGGATTGTATGACAAGAGAAGACAACCTAAGCAAGTGAACTCGATCTATTTCACAACTTTGCTAAGCAATTCATAAACTGGCTATTTTGTTTCAATTCCTATATTGCTACCAACGCCAGTGTAGGGCAACTACATAGCAAAATGAAAAACTCGATTGTTCCAGAAAATTATCGAATTTCTTAAACTGCTTTTAATTTAATAACTAAAATATCAATTGTTTTCTAGAATTGTGGATATTTTCCTCGAATGTTTGGGATTATTGTTGCAATGTCTAGTCTTTATGATTATTCTTTTGTATCTATAATAGACCTCAGTGATAGCTCAGTTCATGCAAACAATGTCAGTCATACATGTATCTTGCACGACCATTTAGCGATTCACCTTACACAAACCTGCGACTTTGGTATAGTATATTACAGGAGAATAAGTACTAAAGAGTTACCATGACAACGTATTATATACGTATTATATTCAAGGTATGAACACTAAAATATGCATTGAAAAAACAACAATTGCCATGCTGCATTACAAACAAACAATATTACTCATTGATGCATCTTGTAGCACCATTTAATAACACCTCAAACAAATTTGCAGCATTGGTAAGGATGTAAGAGAAGATAACATAAAACAGAATACTTCTGACACAGTGCTATATAGAGTATATAACCACGAGAACGAAAAATAAAAACAATTTCTAAAATTGCAGAGATATAATACAATGCATGAAGTGGATCTTTTATTTTTCAAAGAGGCATTTAAAGAGATAAAAAAGAGTCTGGATTTGGGGTAATACTAACTACACGAAAAGTACATGAAAATAATTCTTGCTATATTCACACTTTCAAATAGATTATTCTCTCGGTACATATCACATCTTAAATGTTGGTGAGAAAGTTATGATATCATTCTCCAAACCTTTAGTGAAGACTTTAGCAATATGTGAAAAATCTTCATCCACTTGGGTTGAAACACTCAAAATAAGGTAAAAATATTTATATCAATCTTTCATGCGTGTACACCAGTCTTGGACAGTACAGATACTAAATTTACAGTAAAGTCAATATAACTCATACGAAAGCAAAATGACGACCAGTGCTCAAGGAGAAACTAAAGATAAAATATTTCGAAACTGAACAAAGAGATAATCTGCACCATAATGCATGCATATATTACTAGAAATCAACACACAATAATGTATGTATAACTGACAAAATAATCTACACACCATAATACACGAACAAATTTATAGATAGTCTACAGACCACAATACACGAACAAATGTATAGATAGTCTACAGACCACAATACACGAACAAATGTATATATAGTCTACAGACCACAATACACGAACAAATGTATAGATAGTCTACAGACCACAATACACGAATAAATGTATAGATAGTCTACAGACCACAATACAAGAACAAATGTATAGATAGTCTACAGACCACAATACACGAACAAATGTATAGATAGTCTACAGACCATAATACACGAACAAATGTATAGATAGTCTACAGACCATAATACACGAACAAATGTATAGATAGTCTACAGACCACAATACACGAACAAATGTATAGATAGTCTACAGACCACAATACACGAACAAATGTATAGATAGTCTACAGACCACAATACACGAATAAATGTATAGATAGTCTACAGACCACAATACAAGAACAAATGTATAGATAGTCTACAGACCACAATACACGAACAAATGTATAGATAGTCTACAGACCATAATACACGAACAAATGTATAGATAGTCTACAGACCACAATAAAAGAACAAATGTATAGATAGTCTACAGACCACAATACAAGAACAAATGTATAGATAGTCTACAGACCACAATACACGAACAAATGTATAGATAGTCTACAGACCATAATACACGAATAACTGGATATATTATGTACTCACCATAATGCATAAATAACTGATTTAATGGATGCTATTTGAACATCATTTTAATACGGAGTCTTGCAGATTGTATGCGTCCACTGTATACGGTCAATAAAAAATGGGGTTTATGCTCATCTCCATCCATTAACTTCTGTAGTCTGCTTATGTATCTTGCGTATCCTTAAATGACCGTCTTGTAATCGCCCTGGGCAAAATCGCGCATTGCTATAGGCTAGGGCAACGTTATTCTTCGTGTGTATGCGATAACAAATGATGTAAACACTTATGAAGTACTGGTATTATTTATTATGGCCATTAATTGTTAAATATATGTCTGTGTGTCTGTCTGTCTTTCTATCTCTCTTTCTCTTTGTTTCTGATACAAGAATCAAATAATTATGTCGGCGTTACCATGCATGGTAATACACCACAGCTATATTGATTCTTGCATTCTAAGTTTTAGTTTTTCTGTGTGAACGTTCAAAATTGTTATTGTGCGTTAATAAAATCACCGTTAACTACATGTTTTAAGTAAACTGGATACTTCATAGAACATTTGCGACGAACCTTCGCAGAGTTATTAGTGTCAGATGATCAGAACAACAGCCACAATGTAGACTTTATGTAATACCTAAATTTCAATTGACTGCACTTCATAATTGGTTTCCCAGCTCCACTTTGTGGAAGGACTGTGTTTGATAAGTTCAAGATGATTGGTCAGTTTATTGTTCACAAATGAGGCCACTCACCTTGATGTATCTCAACGTCGAGGAATCAATAACTTCAATGTTTTCCGATAGAATCCTCTATCCCAACTATAAATGCATTGAATTATTTGGAAAAAAATGCTTCCATAATCTTGACTGTACTTAACATATATCCTCTTTGCAGGATGAAAACATGTATTAAAACGTTGCCTCATTTTTGAGATATATTTTCTCCCTGAAAGGCCAAATTTTTAAAAGTATTTTTCCTCCTGATTTTCTTCCTGCGTTTAGCAGAACATTCTGGCAGACCTACTAGTTTATAAACCGCAGAGCGATATTGCCACTGCTGTCTGAAATCATCTGTTTCAGGAACTGTGTAATTCTTCTCATGGAAGAGTCTAAATCATGATTATTTAGTTCATTTGCATCCCTATAAAAGATGATAACGCATTTTGATTGATGACCGTATCCTTTTCCCTACTGCCAAATCAAAGCGCAACATAAACTTATACGTTTTTGATGACGAAATATATTCCCAAGTAGAAACGAAAGTCAAATACAAATAAATTTCGCATCCATAATTTTCTCAGTGGGACCAACCTTAGATTATACAAAATGCTAATTTCTAAAAGTATGCAATGTTACTAATTTGATGTGTAAGGTTTATGCGGTAATAGAAAGGTTTGAATGAGAAATTTAATTATTTATTTATTTTAAAGATTCTTTTTCCCGGCTCATGTAGAATATTTACAACCTCTGTCGTATGGATGCATTTAATACATTATCGGGCTTGAAGGGAAAGATGTGTATAGGACACTACGAATTAGGGAGACCGTATATTCCAAATTGTTCTAGGCATACTTCAAACTGTTTATTTTGTTTGTTTGTTACGTTTAGGCTCTTACAAAACGCAACAGGAATAGAGTGAAGACAATAAGCTTTGTACAATTTAACAAATAATTGATTTCCCTAGAAAAACAAGGTAAAATGAGAAAAAGAACTTACGGTTTTACGAATCAAATCCAAAAATAATCCAGGAATTAAAAAATTGAACTCCTAGTAATAAAAAGTCCCAATGAAACTGAGTTTGAATACCGGGAGAAATCAAGAAATCGAAGGCAAAAACGTATGCTGTGGTCAGCGTCGTACTAAAGTGCCAACAGTTCTTTGTTGAATCACATAAAATAATATTCGAGTATTTGAATTCTGCGTAAAGTTCGATAACTGTCTTTGTCCAAGAGTTAATTTAGAGCACAAGTATTTCCAGAGAAAAATATTCTTTTGGAATCCAAATAATTTGAAGAAAAATTAAAAAGTCAACTCAAACTGGTCACAATAAAACACATTTAAGTGTCAAAGCTTTAAAGCCCGACTGCCCAAATTATCAATAGAAAACAGTTATACACTAACTTAAGACGCAAAACAGATTCCCATAAGAGGGTCACATATTCACCCTTCTGCAACAACATGGAAGGTTTACAACATGACTAACATCACGTACTCCTAGTATGGCCTCGATTTCATTTTGTGAATCTTACACCGAGAAAGAATTAAAAAAAATTAAAACAAGTTCTTCACTTCAAATCTTACTGATTCTGAATCAAGGTCAGGAACTAGGTCAGCATTAGATACAAAGTTTATATTATTAGTTGTTTATGAAAAACAGTCAGGTCAAATAGAACTGAACTGATTTTCTGAAAAATGTCAAATCCAGTAAATAAAGTTATATTTAAATAGCATGCAATGGAATAAAAATGTAACACTAACAAACAAACCATTAAAGTAAATCAAATATACTTTAAATCAAATATACATAACATGTGTGCAAAATATAGTACATATGTTTGTCACTAAGCACAATTTAGGCGAAAGGGTTAAAGCTCAAAATGTGTGTTATAATCATGATCCAATACATTGGGCTGTTATTGTGTTGAAGTAACCGTTTTTTCTCTTCATTTTCCGTAACCTGGCTAGTCGTAGGGGCACCACTGATGACTTTGCGACAATCTTTCTCCATTTTTGCACTGTTCACCACTGTTCTATGGGACTTGGCAAAGTTAATACCTGCCTCTTTGATTTTATCTTATCATCTCGTCTTCTGTCTGGTTTGTGTTATCTGTTCTCTAACTGTATTCTGTAGGAATGTCTTTGACAAAGCCAGATAAGGGTGAGACGTGACCATACCAGTTTGGTTTGCGTTTCTTTTCGGTAGTGAGCAGATCTTCATATGGTCCAAATGCACCTTGAGTTCTATGCTCACATCCGCTTTATAGACGTGTTCAAAGTATGCGACTTTTAGGATCTTCGCGTCTCATCTCTAAAGCATGGTTTGTCCTCTCTAAGTTTTACTGTCACGGTCCATGTCTTACGTGCACACATGAATATGTACACGACGAGGGTGCGCATACGCTTGACCATAGACCCAAACGTAGTGTTCTTGTCCTTTCAAAAAGGCTTTAGTTGTTGTCACCTTAATCCCAGAAATGATCTCAAATTTTGAACCCTCATCAGAGGTTATCACACCAAGAATCATGGAATCTTGAAACTAGTCACTGTCGAGCATCTGTCAATTCACTCTTATTTCTTTTCGGGTATCACTCGGGTTGTGTGACCTTAGCGTTGATCTCCATCCCATATCTTAGAGATGTTTAGTTGAGACGGTTCACTAATGTGTATGTAAGTGATTGTTGTGCCTCCAACACTTTCCATGTAGATGCTGTAGAGAGTGAGTGAGATATGGCACTCCTGACTGACTCAGACTGTGGTCCTAAACCAATCTCCTATGTTGAACTGTGCTAGTCGCCTTGTCATCCAGGTTTTCTATGATGATGATTAGTTTGAAGTTTATGTTGTATATCCGCAAGGTGTCCCAAGCAGAAAAGATTTAATTGGGTTGTTCTGAATATTTAGCGAAGTATTAAACACAAACTAACTATACGATTTGAGTACATCTGGAATCCGTTTGTTTTTATCTTTGAATGAATTCGTCGCTGAGTATTTAATAATGTATGGCATGTTCCAAGTGCTTTATTGTCAGGTACACGTATCCAATCAAGCCATAGCCAAGCGTGGTCAGAATAGTAGTTACTAACGCAGGCATTACCGCCTGTATTCACGTAAGTAGTGAATGGTGACGATATAGGACTATGGGACTTCAGTGTTAAATAGGAAGTTTGCCCTATGGGGACAAGGGACTTTAACATGGGTGGGACTGTCAACGACAAGGAGAATTTAACCTCGGTATGTATAGCGACAATTGATTGTGAATGTTTAGGGATACTGAGAATTTAACCGAAGTGACGTCAAGGTATTGGACAAATGGGGAAACATTGGCAACATTGTTGCAAGGGGCTGGCCACAATTGGGAGGAAGAGTGTTGCAAGTGGCTGACATGGACTCGCGCTACTCTAGGGACAAGAGACAAACACAATAGAGACCTAAATATAGACAAATTGTTAGAGGCAGGGTTAGAGACATTGACATAGACATACACAATTTATCGCCATAAATCTATCACACAAAAATCGATTAAATATTCTTTTAGGCAAGAGAGAATAGGCATCCTTTCGTAACAGTTGAATGGCCCTGAAAATGTGAAGACTCGCTTCAGACAGCCTTGCCTTCCCACATAAAGCGTTCGTTTCCAAAGAGCAATATCGGTGATCTGGGTGATAATCCATGACGATTTCACATACATGGGATAGTCCGGGTTGAACAGCATCGACCGTATGTGGGCAAACGATTCTACTTTAATCCACATGTTGTGACGAGAACAGGTGAATATAATGATGTTAACCATGGTTATTTATATTGAAAGAGCGGATCAAAACGGATTAAGTTTTCACCAATCCTAACACGAGTTACAAAATTCACAGTGCGGAATTTGTCTTCAAATACAAAGAGAGCTACTGGTGACGTCACATTCCTTATATATGTGCACTAGTGTCAATCAATGCGGCAGAGTTAGAACATGACGGAAACTACGAAGACGATGAATTGGGATGAACCGGATGTGGAGACGACGAGTGATAGCGTATCAATGGCTACTAAAACAACCACAGCTCTACTTCCAGAAGAGAACGTTTTTGATTGCAATTTAGTGGATGTTCTCTCTTTACAAGAATTTGTTCGGGTACTAGTACCTTAGCCGATTTCTCCTTCCTTACCGTACGTCGAATAAACAGAGGCAGAATGAAAAATTGGAGAAAGGTTCCCAACAGCAGAAAGAATCAGAACAATCCTTTCTCATTCAACAGCAACAGCGAGAAGAAGAAGAGGCAAGAAGAAAAAGACACGAAGAAGAAGAAGCAGAGAAGAAACAAGGTATAGGAGTGAAGGAGGACGGTGAAAGTCGAGCGCTGTCGATATTATTAGACATTTTTACAGAGTTAAGGAGTCTGAAACAAATTTATCAGACTTTCTTAATATGACCCAATAAAAAAGACCTTACCGGGCCAAACATTCCATCCCCGTCCACAGTCCCACTACGCCTGAGATACCAACACTAGTGATCTCTACTAAATCATCGACAGAAGCAGGTCCAGAAGTAGGTCTTGGCCGTGTTAAAGGGATAAGGCAGTCAAAGCGCATTACCTCCCACACCTGAGTTTTAAAACAAACTACACTCAACGGTCCTATATCTGTCGAAAAGAGACTGCTCAATGTTTGCCAAAATAAGTAAGATTCAATTTACCCATGATGTACGTGTATGAGTGCATGAGTATAGGTCCTATGATTATAAAAACAAAAAGCGAGAGACATTTACGTTTTTCTCTGTGATATATTCTCTGTAAAGATTTACAAATTTCACAACACATCACTTTAAAATGTTCATATACTTCTTTTTATAAAAATTCCTTCCCTGTCACAGGTTTTTCCTTCTTTTCATCCATCTCAATTCTTCTCCTCTTCTTTTCTTCTCTTTTTGGACTGATCTGGGTTCTTCCTTTTCTTGGGTACCTCTTCTTCCTGTTCGGAACCTCACTCCTCTACCTGCTCCTGTTGTTTCTTAAGGCAGTCTGAAGACCAGTATCCTTTCTCTTGACAGTGATAAAATGTATCTTGCGTCGACTGTCTTGCTTTCACGTTGTTGACACTCTGTAGTCCAATGTCTTCTCATTTGACGGATAGAGCATATGTCTCGACCTTTATTTCGAAAGGATGGGTACTAATTCGTCGGCGTCTCTGAAGTAAACATTCGTATGACGCCTCGCAAAGCTGTGAGCAGAAGTTCGGTCTGTGTTGCCTTTTCCATCTTTCTGCTAGGATTGAGAGTGAAATGAATGTTATGAGGAAAGACATTGATCCTTTATACAATTGGTTTCGAGGCCTGGACGAAAAAAAATGGCTTACATTGCCCAATATATGTGTTATGCATTCAAAGGAAGTAAACTTCAAGTGTTCTTGGGAAAACGTTAACCTTTAAACCTGTGTTAGACACGGTGCCAAAAGAACCCGACACCGAGGAAAACCACCCCAATCAGTACAGGACTGTGATTGACATGGACACCCCCGAAAGGCCATTCGGGGAGGATGCCTGTGTGACTGTGCATAGTGTAGAGACTCTAAGAACATTACCCAGTGTCCAATGGAACCATACTTTCTTCACAACAATGGTATACAGCGAATTGTTTATATTCAACTTTGATGGTTTTGATGTGTATTTTATCAATGTACTTAACCTTTCGGCTTTTATGTAGTTTTGTCTTTCGTGTTCAATGTTAATTTTTGAAAATATAAACGTGTCCTGAAAAAGTATAAAACTCTTGTCTTGTCTGTGTTCGTTTCAAAAGGGACATTCCCTTCATAATGACTACCTCTGCTACATCTGCCTCCACATTCAAAAGCACCGACGAAAACTTGCTAGTTGTGAAGCCTTATATCTTCGCAATCCCTTTAACATGTTAATTGGTGGATCAAGCGGTTCAGGCGAAGCCATATTTGTCAAACGTTCGATCGAACATAAAAATCATTTGGTCGATCGTCCACCTCAGCGTAATGTGTGGCGTTACAAAGAGTGACCATCGGCGTACAGTATCCTGCAAGAAAATCAAGGAGATTCCACCGTGTTTGTGGAACGTATTCCTGGCGAAGACAACTGGATCGTGTCTGACCCCAGTCTAACCTATCTGGTCAACTTCGACGACATGTTAGGAGAAGGCGAAGAAGAAATTAAACTGCAGTGTACGCGCAAATGGCATCATCGTAATGCCAGTGTCATTTACATCACATAAACTTTGTTTCAGCAATGTAAAGCTAATCGCACCGTTAGTCGCAATCCTCATTACCTGGTCTTGTTTAAATGTCCAAGAGATCAATCGCAAATGCTAAGACTGTGTCAGCCAAACAGTCAGGAACTCTTGCGTACGGCGATGCCACTCAAACCCCACAAGCATTTTTACTCGTTGATTTAAAACCCTCAACTCCCGATTATTTGCCATTTCGTACCCATCTGTTTCACCACTGGTGTCAAGATGGAGGGCATGTCGTGTACACGTTCCCGTCCACTTATAAAAATAAATCTATAGAAACCTCGGACACCACTGGTCTGTCTCACACATCGTCAAGATGACGTCCATTCAGTCTCATCTTCCCGTCAAATTTGTTAGTGCCTTGTACTGCATCAGTGTCGAAGAAATCCACACATTCGTGCTCGTAACGTAGACGCCAGTCTCAAAGAAGTCTGACGATGGTGTACGGTGACATCACGTCAATTACTGCAAGGCATCATTCACATTCCTGATCAAAATAAACACTTTGTTGAGAAAAACAAAGTAGCATTGACGCAACTGGTATATCCCTGCGCCGACGCCCAAACCAAATAGCAAATCATTTTGATACCTGGATGTAACGTTCCCTTGGAAGTGTCATCAATCGCTCCCTCTTAAAACGGGATCCCATTACCCCAAAATTCATCCTCAAGGATAAAGCCTTTCCTCAACCCAAACGTACCCAGAAGAAAAAGAGCAGTGGTGTCACGACTAGACCACAGCCCCAGACAAAGTAAAGACCCCAGAAATAAAATGTCCCCAGAAAAAGGAAAGTCACAAGAAAAGACACCAGAAATCAGCTTCTACTCGCAATAGAGGCACTGCGTCCAGGACGCAACCTTGCATCCCCAAATTATGACCTGCAGCGAAGGTGACTGTGTCCCCAGTAGCCTCAGGTTCTTTCACTCTGGAATGTCAGCCAAACCTAATCTGACAAGCGTCTTTCTTAACCTGATGCAAAAATGGAAACCTGTGTCTCCAGGAACTTCTTCGGCGGAGACTTCCTCCTCCTCTTCTTCAGCAGTGACACCCTCCTCCTCCTCCTCTGCTACGGCAGCTGCTAACAAAGTACACGCCACCAAAATCAAAGCCCAAGAAATATCGGATATGTTACACAGTTTACTGGATTTATCCAAGCAAGAACTGTCTCGATTTAGTCCCCTCAACATCAAGTTATTCCTGTCATGAAAAAGATACGACGGACCGACAATATGTTTCCACGCATTCCACCACTATCAAAGAGACCAAGGGCAAACGATGGGTATGGGTATTTTGTGCTCCTGAACAAACAAAGATGTTGCCTGAAAAAGCTGCACACCATCAACCCTCTGCTGTCCCCAAAGAAAGGAAAAGAAAAGGACTTCCACCTCGTTTAGTCAAATATTTGGACGTGTTGTCAGTTCTGTCGAAAGCCATTCCACCCATGGGAGAACAAATCATTCAAACCGCCTCGAAAGACATCGTTGATACCGTGCGCGCGTATTGCATGAATATCTTGAAAGAAATGATACCTCTGTCACGACATCACAACGAGTGTGTGTGTGGTGCTAGGCCTAGAAGGTTTCATCAATAAGAAGGTGTATTTGGAGTTTAAAAGATGCCCTTTTCAAGGTTTACCAGATCGGTACAAAAGAGAGACTGATCAATTTGTTAATAATATTAGTGTTTGTTGGTAAAATGTGTGTGTATGTGTGTTTCTCCTTAGAAAACCCATGTCCCTACATTCATGAAATTTTGTTATTTGTAACTATATAAATTCGATCGGTGGCAACCTGATTATTCTTGAAGATTTTAACTTTCACTTTGACTGTCCCGGAAACCCAAATACTTCAAAACTCATAGATTCCATTAATGTTTTCAACCTCAAACAATCAGTTAACCAACCCACCCATAAACATGGTCACTTTTTTAGACTGGATTCTTCATAGATCTGATGATAACATCCTACGGTCCTCCCTGGTATCCCATGACCTTGCATCAGATCACCTGTGCATTACATGCCATCTTGATGTATCAGTCCCTAACCCTCCACCTGTATCTGCTACTAAGAGAAATCTCCGTATGATAAATAGAACCAAACTCATGCACGACATCCAAGCTGACCTAACAACTTGCTTACCTCCTACCGCAGAACAACTTGATAACTGCCTGCGTTCATTGCTTGACAAACATGCCCCAGCTACCAAGTGCAGAGTATCAATTCAAAAGTGTTAGGGACCAGCTTCGCACTGCTAAAAGAGACCGCCCTAAAGCTGAGAGGCTTTGGCTTTCCACCAGATTCTCTATTCATAAGCAAATCTATGAAGCCGCTAAAAAGAATGTCACAAATATAGTCCATGCAGCGAAATCAGCCCACTATACTACTAAGATCATGGAAAGTTCCAGCTGCAAAGAGCTCTTCGAGAATACTTACAAGCGAAAATCAAGGAACAAACTACACCACTTCCAACTACTTTCTCTCCAGTCGACCTTCCGGACATGTTGGCAAATTTCTTCCGTGACAAAATACAAACCACTAGAGATAAGCTTGACACCACAATTTCAATTGACTCGTCGTCACCATACAGTTGGGATACAGATTTTGAGCGGCAACCATTAGCAGCATTTGAAACTGTCTCTATGGATTTTGTATGTACAATCCTGATGAAGAGTGCACCAAATCATGTGAAATTGATCCAATTGCAACATCACTGCTGCTTGAGTGATTAGATCCAGTATTGCCTTCACTAACTGATGTTAATAATACCTCTCTCTCATCCGGGGAATTCCCATCATTTTTAAAAACTGCCATTGTAAAGCCTCTGCTGAAGAAACCAACACCAGACCATAACGATTTAAAGAACTGCCGCCCAGTTTCTAATCTCCCATTCATATAAAAAATCTTTGAAAAGGTTGTTCTATCCCAGCTTGTATCTCATCTAAATTCAAACAGTCTTTTTAGCAATGTACAATCTGCATATCGCCCTTGCCACAGTACTGAAACTACTATTCTGAAAGTAGTTAATGACATTCTCTCTGCGTTGAATAGCGGAAAGATTACAGTCCTCACCCTCCTTGATTTGTCTGCAGCATTTGACACAATAGACCATGATATATTACTTCACCGTCTCCAGCATGTATTTGGCATTCATGATACAGCCTTACTGTGGTTCAAGTCCTACTTGGTCAACAGGACACAAATTGTATCTGCAAATGGAATACACTCCAACCCAGTTGATCTATGTTGTGGTGTTCCACAGGGATCTGTTCTTGGACCTGTTCTCTTCATTATGTACACTCAGTCGCTCATCCAGTGTCTCACCAATTGTACGCTGATGACACCCAAATATACAAATCTAGACACCCAACTGAAGTGGATGCTACCACCCAAGGTGTTGAGAGGTGCATTTCTGATGTGAAATCATGGATGACATGTAACAAGCTGCAGATCTATGATGATAAAACTGAGGCCATTCTGATCACAACACAAAGACTTTCTCATTCACATCCTTTACCTCAAACAATAAATATCAGCAACACCAACATTAAATTCACACAATCAGTACGAAACCTAGGTGTTACTCTGGAAAGTACTCTCACATATCACCAACATGTCATGAACATATGCAGGGCTGCATATCTTGAGCTGGGACGCATCAGCTCAATTCGCAAAATATCTTTCAGTTGATTCCACTAAAACACTTGTGTGTTCACTAGTACTTTCAAGACTGGACTATTTTAACTCAGTTATATCTGGTTCATCTCAATATCTGCTCCAGAAACTTCAAAAAGTTCAAAACACAGCTGCTCGGATCATACTTAGAGTACCACGATCAGAGCACACCTCTCCGCTGCTCTGTACCATACACTGGCTATCCATTCGATCCAGAATCAAACACAAAATGTGTTCTCTGTGCTACGTTTCACTTTTGGAATCTAGTCCAACATACCTATCCGACCTCACCCGTGTGTACACCAGCAAGATACTTACGCTCCTCTTCTGACAATCGTATACTCATTATTCCCACTATGAAAACAATGTCAAATGGATAGCGTTCTTTTGCATACCATGGTCCAACAACGTGGAATGAATTGCCCACTGAACTCAGACACAAAGACACAGTGATCACATTCAAGAGGGCTCTCAAAACTCACTTATTTCGACTGCAAGAACAAAGTTAAAGACCTCATAATGTTTCCTACCTTAAATATTATCAGTATGTTTTTTTTAATAATGTTCTCCATTTTCATTGTGTTTGTTTTTGTAATCATATCATTATGTGTTTTTATCTTATAGGTGTTTTCTAATGTTGTACAGCGCTTAGAGCTTTTAAAGATTAGGCGCTATACAAAGCCCTCATTATTATTATTATTACACTAAAGAATGTTTGTTATATGTGAATGTGGAGTAGTTTGATTATAAACACTACTTCCTTTGCTGGTGTGTTTGCACTTAATGATGTGTTTTGTAAACTCGGTTCCTCCCAATTGAGGTCAGCCCCTACCAACATGGTTGCGATTGTTTTCTCATTGTCCAGTACCGTGATGTCATACCTGTTAAATTCATATTGTCCCTAGACAGTCCCAATCCATGGTCGCTATACATCACTATGTTAAATTACCCCTTTTCCCTAGACAGTCCCACCCATGTTAACGACCCCTTATCCGCATAGGGAAAATCACTATTTTAACCTTAAAGTCCCATAGTTCGTATATCGTCTATATTCATTACTCACGTCGAATATTCTAGTCAACTACAAGAATAAAAATCCTGATCTGCCGTAGAGGAATACGAATACAAATCAATGTCTATATTGCTTTGCTTCTACTGATTATTCCTAACAAAGATAATAGACCCAGATCTGCCGGTACAATATGCCAGAGCATAGCTGGGACTGTGCAGTTTGCAGTAGGACTTGACTTAGCACATACTTCACACTTCCGTATGTTTCATTGTTCATCAAAGAGATATTTAACTATTTGCGTCAACTGTTGGTTGACGTAATAGAATTGTGAATAAAACAGTTTAAGTAACACATTCACAGCAATCATTATTTTGCTACTGCTAAGTTAAAATACTTTTTATAATTAGATTATCTGTATATTCTGCACAGTATCAAGAGTCATGTTAATTTGATTCTTATCGAATCGAATGTGTCATTGAGAAAATCGTATCTGATACTACATCAATAATTCTCTCTCTATCTCTCGTTATCGGTCAGTCCTTTTATATAATCATTTGAAAATGAAATTTCCTTTCTATACTTTTTATTCATAGAATTAGCTACGCTGTCCCCGTGTAATAGTTTGATATGTCAACATGTCAACGTATCGTTTTTTGTGAACTTAATAGGACCAAACACGTCCATGAAAATATTACGCTGCATTCTCAGTACTGATGGAATGCGACCGTGAACATTTCTTTTTCCCCCACGTCAGCAACCATTGTTTAAACTTGTAATACTAACATTTTTGCTGCTACCTTTACAATCGATTGCCCTAGGAGGAATTGGATAAAAGGCTACGTCTGTCTGAAAATGGCAAATTTACCCACAAGTGATAGTGATAAATGGATAGATAGCTTGGGGTCCCATACCAAAACCACGCCACCTTAACCTCTATGAGTAGATAAACTAACCACTGTATCGAGACCAATGTCATCAAATTCCGGTCTCTCGTGGGAGAAAAACGCTATCCAACCACAACATACTTTGAAATTACATAATGCAAATATCGGGTCACAAATACATTAAATATGTACTTACTAAACTCAACCAATCTTTACTCAAGATTTAGTACACATTAGGAATTTGGTAATCATTTTTTTTCTTTCCACATGAATATGCAACAATTGGAATGCTACATTTTCGGATGTGTCCATTACTGCATTCACAGTAGTGAAATTGGTACCCTTTTAGTGGAAATTCTGTTCTAATTCTCAGCTAATCCGGAGAAAATATTCGAATTCAGTCAGTAACTTCCTTCCGTTATTCAGTGTTGGTAAATGTTGATGTCTTTGTGAAATGTTAAGTTAATTTGAATAGACAGTTGCTCTTTGAATTACAACTTGTCACAATGCCTTCTTTTGAATTTTACTGGTTATTAATTATTCAAGTGTCTGGGGAAATTTGTTTGCGTCTAAGCCAAAAAAAGAAACTATTGATTTTTATCTAAACTATTTGAATTAAAATAAAATCTCTGTGATACGCGGAATCTCCAGCGGGAAATGATTTAATATTAATATATGAAACTCGCTGAAGGAAGTATAACTTTTGCTCGCCAATGTATGGATGCAAATTTATGTCGATCTATGAAGAGCACATTAACTTGGACCAGAGAAAAATTAATTAGATTTATGGGGACAGGTTCTTGTTCAATCTCTATACTGCAATGATTTCTAATGTCTGTGTCGGGATAGCAAGTTCTTCTTAATTAATCCTTTGTTTACTTAACCGTTACACCTGCTAGAAATGGGAATGTTAACATCGATTTTATATCCTAGTGATAAAAGCTGGTACATATATTAAGTCCTGATTGGTTATGTTAAATAAGGGAAGTGGTTTCCACGCGAAATTTCCTGGTTTTAAATTGCATCATTGACAAATCTAATCAGTCTGCATTTTTTCGGCAAGAGTGAAAATATAGAAGACTCCGAGATTAAATCTGTAAGAAATTATCTCGTAAAACATTTGTCAAATGGACTGGATGTCCGGAAAGTCAATGGACACAATTCTGGCGGTAGAAATGAACAAAGTTTGAAAGCACAAGGTATTTGCGTCAATCTCATGTAATTCCTTGATGCCAATATAATGATTTGTTTCAATTTATTTGCTTATATTTTCATGAATTTATGTGTTTAAATCCGTAGATCAATTCTCTTGATCTGAGTATAGCTGTGTTTGAGTCTGTGTCTGAATTCATACAATGATCTTCTTTATATAAGTTTGACGAATTGTTTGAATTTTGTTGTCTTGATCATTATATTAAACTAAGAATTTCATGCATTACTTTAGTTGATATGTGTTACGTGAATCCGTGTGAATTCTTAGATGATTTCACGTATGATAAAGACTTAAATATGTGTATTCGCTGAAAACAACGAAAAGTCAAGTAATGAATTTCATTCATTCATTTGTGTAATTGAGAGGGGAACGGAACTATTATGTCTCGTGCGACGTTAATGCGAGTATGTGATTAAATAACCGTTAGGAAGTTCATTTATCTTATGAAACTAGGTTAGTTTATGGTATGCCATGCTTAGAATAACCAAATAGTCTTTGGTATCAGCTTGAATTCCGATAGAATGATATCTGACATAACGAGAGGGCAGTAATGATCTATTCCTAGTATGATCTAACAAAAGATTTAGGTCGATTCTCCATTTATTTTGAAAGAGGAAATAGCTTCACTGACGTATCCACGTACCTACTTTTCCAAGTATATATGTATCTACGTACTTATTTATCCACCTACCCTAACAAAGTCTGAGGGCCAAAAGGAGGCGAGACAGTAGGGAGGTTGGAGAAGGAAAAAAAGTGAAAGGACAGAGAAGAACAGCCACAGTGAAGTTGGAGTGAAATGGAATGAGCAGGTCATGAATTTGTACAAGGCAATGACTTCGCTTGTTCACTCGATTCTATGATGAACCAATGCCATCATTTAAACAGATCGGCTTTTATAAATATATATATATATATGTATTTAAAATTCGCTGAATGATTTACTTCAAAGAGAAGTTTATATTCCAAATTTAATGTCTTATTACTTGTCTTCTGTCATTCTGTTCTATATATCTGATAAGATCCCTATTAATGCCATCTATAAGTTTCACACTTTATTTTTATATTTACTCGATCTGTGCAACAATACCGAGAGCGATCACCCTCTAGATAACGATAGCCAGATAAAGCGGACACCTTGTTAGAAGGTACAACCTCACAACACGTCTACTAGTAGCACCTTTACAGCCATTTTTCGCAAAAACTTTAAAAGATTGAATTTATTTATATATATATATATATATATAAGATGCAGTTGAAACATACTGTAGACTAATAGTCTCGAAATATAATCCTGTTTTTGCACGATATATTAATTAAGACGCTTTATTTAATATAACTTTAAATCGCAAAATATTGCGAAATAAAATCTGGACACAATGGAAAATTACCTTGACTATCTAGACATCCACTGGTAAATAATTGTATTTCCGTACAGAATAAAAGGAACATATCCTGTACCGGGTTTTGTGCATGAACTACTCCTGATATTGGCATCCTCGATTTATTTCTCTCATGAAACCTCTATTATCTTTTTTCTATCAAATGTTGGTAACCAGAACTGTGTAAAAAAATCTGGAAAATGTTGCAACCATTCAACGTGAAATATCGTCACTACCTGAAACAATGGCTTAGTCTCTAATAATCATTCCTTCAAAGAAGATAGGCGAATTACATCGAACTAGAAAACAAAAAGTAACAGGTAAGATTATAAGGTTAGGTAACACCATCGTATTACCGTTAGGAGCATTAGTTTAAGGCTGGTAGCACTTGTGTATTACAATGATGTGTTGGATTCAAGATACTAAACACAGAGTATTGTTTCTTTCTTAGTTTCTTGGAATTATATATTTTCACACCCTGTGGAGTTACTTTCTGTTTTCTAGGAATTTTTTACTTTGGTGCCATTATTGTCTTGTGGATAATTGGCCAAGGTGTATTTAAACAATATAAATATTCTCTACGGTATAAATTGCAGTAATTACAAACTCGTAAGTTATCTGAAAATCAGAAGGTTGGTAACAATTATTGGATTTATCATACTCCGGCCTCTCTCAAACAGAATCAGAATGAGTGTAAATAGAGATAAAATTCTCATCCAAATTATTAAAATACACGTTACTCAAATCTTTTATACAAGTCTTTAATTTAGGTAGTCTCGCAATTTGTGTGTAGTTGCATTGACCACATTATTGTTATCCTTCACTTCCTCAATGATTCGACCATGACATGTTATCTCATCATCCACTACGTTAGGATTAAATACCATACACGAGTAATTACCTCCAGTGAATGCTAAACGTTTAGAAATTGCTTATTCTATTATTTCTGCCGCTGTTGTTATCTTTTGTATTTTGTGCTGAGGCTATTTAATGGCAAACCATTTTTTATTGTCCCCCAGATCAAACATGTTGCAATGTACTTGTATTATTATTATAAAATTGTATTCCAATGCATCATCAGCTAATAATGTTCCAAATCATATATTCTAATCGTTTAATCTTTGATATTTTAAATGATTTACCTTATTGTTAATTTCTTTGTTACAAATATTCAACATAAAAAACGTTATTACTTACCTGTGATGTAACAAGATTATTCAAATTAAATTTATATTCAGTGTAAAAGTATATAAATAGTGTTTATAAACATGATTTCTTTATTTGAATGAGATCCTACCATTGTAAAGAGTTTATATTCGGGACAATGTGATGAAGAATTGTCAAATACGTCAGTAATAAGGACTGTTCGTGGTGTAATATAAGCATATATCCCATGAACAGTATACATTACATAGTAAACTTTTCAATGCCTGAAAAGATTATAAGTTTCCGTTTTATACAGTTAAATATCAAATTGTGATAGATTCCGAAAACTAAACAGCAATATACTTCCAGAAATTTTTGTCACCCAATTTATTTCACCAGTAATTCTGTTAATGCAACTGTTTTCAATCGCAAAGGGTAATGTTTACAGTATAACTCTACGCATATAAGCGATTCATTGCCTTTCGAGTGTCTCAATGGTCATTACTATTTCCATTGTATTAGTTTTTTTCTTCATTTGAGTCTACCGTCATTTTATCATCATTAATTGCATTTGATTTTATTGTAAGTATTTGTTAGATATAACCAATATATTTTTCACACTTTTATATAATTCGAAATTTCTTCCCTGTACCGCACCAGTCAGTTAGCGAGTCATCAATGTGTATTATTTTTGTATCTGTTTTATTTTCCTTATTATATTTCAGTCCATTCCATTTTTGAGAGTTGCTATTTCCAGGTAATTTTGTTACCATTTACATCCATGACTAATATACTGTAGGTCGTTCTCAAATATATTAGCATGCTTTCACTCACATTTATTATGATTTGGTTTTAAGCTAACGTTTCTATTATCTATGCTAATTGTTTACTGCTTTACATATGTACCATTTTATTAGTGTTGGTAGTAATTCTTACTTCCAGTTCAGCTATTACACCTTTAGTATCAACTTAGTATTTACTGTTTTATAGTGTTTCATTGTTTAAATCTCTCTTTATAAGTTGTAACTGTAATTGCAACTAGTATGGTCTTATTGAGACAGGATTAGTGTCTGCATGTCAGCTACTACGGTATTTATCTTCGTTATTATTTAATTGGTTGCAATAATTGCAGTATACTATCTTCTCTCCTTGTCTTCTCTCATATTTTGAAATGGAACTAATTCTATGATAAATACGTTATGTGCATCTGACATCCTTTTGTTATAGTCAATCTGTTTATGTAACTGTTCAATGTTAGTAGCTCATTTTGCAATAGACTGACCCACCACGTCTAACGCATTACCAACCTGTTACCTCGGTGTTTATATATTTTATATTAGTTTCCTCGAAATGGCTTACTTTTTATTTCTCAACTCATTTTGAAGGACAATTACTAGCGTATCAGATTGTTTAAACTCCTCCGATCCTTTTGTTATACGGTTGTTATTCGGGCTTACGTCTTAGTTTAGTGATTGGTCCAGTGAGGGATTCTTCATACGTTTCTCCGAATATATGGAGCGTTTGAGTTTTTGATGCCATTGATCTCGTCGAGGAAACTATATGCATATTTAGGTTTATAATTCCACATTCTATCAATATCAGATTGTAATTAGTTATATATAATGTAGAATTATATCTTGTAATTAGTAGAATGCAGAATTGTTTCCAATTATGTTTCAAGGAATGGGTATCAATAAATTCTCCGACGTAGTTATTAGGAATCATTTTTTCTTGAAACAGATTTTTTTTCTTTTTGTTCTCTAACGTAATATAATATACGACAGTTATTGATACTATACGACAGTTATTGATACTATACGACAGTTATTGATCATTTACATATTGTAATAACCAGCTGGAAGTATTGGACACAATGATGGTTCACATTTCATTGTCTCCCCATTTAAACATATGAAATAGTTAGAATTAGGTCTAGTGTGTTTAAAACTATGACTGATCGTTCTCTTCTCTCACAGACATGTTCTATTTATTGGATATTTTCTTTAACATTGATATATAGTTAGACTTTATCATTAATAAATCCCTAGAAAACCTGTGCTTGTACTTCTTTTACAAACGTATTTTTGTCTGACTAACTTTTGCACATGTTTGTATTTATGATATTCTGTATCCTAATGGTACCATTTGTACTACCTGGTTTAACTGATTTTACTATAAAAATCCTTTTCGCACATGAAGCATGTATTTATCTTCATAACTATTTCTGAGATGATTCGATTATTGGGAGCATTCAAGTGAACTACAGTACTAAAATAACGTGCAGTGCGTTTTAGATTTTTTAAATATGGTGCCAATTATTTATCGCGCACATTCGGTGTTTAAAAAACGGGAAAGCGACTGTATGTATTGATTGTTAAGGCAGACTGTAATTTGAATTATTACGTTTCATAGACGTATACTGATCCCATCATTTTAATGCCATAAGTTTAATATCCACTGTGCTTTTAATATTCGTGTTGAATTATGTTTGCAATGCATTGAGTGAATCTAATGAAGTATACATTGATATTGCGGCCTGACACAACATATGTAAATGTAGATACATTTCGTAGACTTATGCAATGAAAATGAAACGTATATTCGCATTTGTTAAATTAATATGAGACCAATACTCGTCAAGTAGCTTTCTGTTTTAATATACTTAAAATTCCAAGAGAAATCTCGTGCTTACAGATTACTAAGTCAAAATAGTCTCGAAACATCTTTCTTATTTAAAATGTACAGCGTGTGATGAATGCATTCCATTCATGTCACTTAATCACGTGAACAGAAAACTTTGCACACAAATGGAGCAAATTTCATGTACTGTTCTAAGTATTTCAGCATTAGATTCTTGACTACGAATGAAGTATCCGAATATATAATGTACGTATACTACGCTAAAGCTATGATATTAGGTCAATATCACTTTACCATATAAACTGAAAACCTTATTGTTTTCTCTTAGTCCCTTTTCATATTAAACTAAATCTTTTTACTCTTTTACTCAACAATAGGACTCAGTGTCATGCTAAATAAATCATCATTTAGTTTAGGGACTCATAAGGAATAAAAAGTTTCCCCTGCGTTAAATCGTCTTCAACAATTTATATAAAATCGATTGCGACTAAAATGGAAGGATTAAATTCGAAAATATTTCACCGGTAATGAATACAACAATCAAACCTCAGAGCCACATATCAGATATTCAAGCAAAGTTAAAACATTATCCTGTGATTCATGTTATGAATATTACAAATGTTAATCAAAGCTTGTTGTGATTTTCTGAAAGGAATCGATAATGCAGATGTTATTACACATTACCCAAGATGATTGATAATGTATTTAATTAAAATGATGCATTAACCTTATCTTTCAAAATGAAAGAAACATTCATCTATTACAGGACAAATAAAATGGGCTAGTGCATAAGCCTCCCCTTTTCTCTATTAAATTTTTGCAGTACAACTTTGGGATTTTTATGAACCTTTATTCAGCCATTTTGGCTTAATGAATCTATAATAGTTTCGGTTAACATTGTTTCTGCATTTATTGCTATTGCAGCGATAAAATAAATAATTCGTGAAAATTTATATGCAGGATGTATTCAATCAACCATGATTAGATGTTTTGCCTCAGTACCATTGCGTGTGAAACACACGTTTGAGACAGTGTGGATTTATTGTCGTGAATTAAACATGATCAGCCCTTGACAGTCTGGGTTTTATGCACTGTTTCAAAAATTATACGTCATAAAGATAACACAGAATTGTTTCTCGCCTACATTTGCCGGGGCTTGATACAAATAGGATGTGATAAAATTGGGTGTACTTCAAATAAATCAATGCAAATATAATGTGACGTAAAACATATGCAGAGGTACACGTAGCCGTATGCGCGTCTGTGATCAGATGAATTTTCGATATAGTGATTGCCAAAGGCTATACATTTGGACAGTTACTGCATTGCGGCAATGTTTATTTGAACACTATTTATACCAGTATTTTAATGACACATAACATATTACTGTTATCATTCCAACATTCTTGCGAAATAAATATCCTTAATAATTCAGAGCCAAAGTTTTAGGTGTCGTTAGTTATTGACATACTCTACCTTGTATGAAGTGTGAAAAGTATTTTAAAGATTATAAGATTGCAAAATATCCAACTGGAATCGTCCAGTTTTAAGTTTTAAAGAAACACACTACGTTAAAGACACCAATACAAGAATATAACACTTATTTGCTGATATGTATAGTATTGATATCTACTGAACGAAAATGCAATAAGCGGTACATGAAGGTCACTAGAGTTTAGCGGTATTTTTCACATCTGCAGTGGGTTTTTTTAAATTAATATATTTCACTATTACCTTTGCTTTTGATCCCAGGTGTTGTCTGATGATTGATTCTATTATAAAATCCTTACAAGGTACGGATGAAAAACGTCTCTGAAATTAATTCCTTTTCTTGACATTTATCGTCTATTCACTCATTTTATGACATTATGAAAGAGATTCATTACACTGAATGCAGTTGCATCTCAAACTGAGAAAATGAGATGATTGAAATTTGCACATCATTACATTTTATCAAATTTGTACGATATTTATTCTGTAGAAAGTAGACGATACCAATCAAAAAATGAAAATGGAAAATTATATAAGTATAATATCAGCGCCAAGAAATGAAAAAGCCCTTTAGTGTACAATTTGTAAATGTTGCTCACTAATGTACATATGTAATCGACGCTTGCAACTTTTGCTCTTTATATTCCTCTGATGGCGGGGATAGAAACGGACCCTTACTCAGAGCTGATATGATCGTATTTTAGAGCTGTTTGTTGATGAAAGCATGTTTATATGATTATTACAGCAGTTGCCAAGTTTTTGCAAGACTATTATCCCAAATGTAACACACTTTTTAACTTTAGCAACTAAATTATTTAATTTTGGTATCACTGAGTCACAGTTAGGTGAGGGCGATCCGTTGCCACAATTAAATTAAAAAACAAAAATGAGAAGGTGATTGTTTTGCCATAAATGTCCATATTCATCGAATTAGAATGGGCTGCATGTACTGCTGCCAAGAGCCAGCCATTGAGATGGAATAACATATAAGTTCTCAACCACAATGAAAACGTAGAAAAAGATGTATGTTGTCAAAACAAGTTATTGCAAACAAGTTAGGTTATAATAACAATAATATTATTAAGGAAAAGCTTGACAAGCTAGATTTATAAATGTGCGTGGCGTGTATGATCCCAATGCTGACCAAAATGTCTGAGTTAACACAAACTATATTTTCCTACAAATGGAGGAATATTATAATGACAATAAGCCTCCGTTGCAGACGTCATTTCTCTCTCCAGAATGCATTTCCGTTTTAGTCGTAGCGAGTTTGGCAAAACAAAAGTAAGCATAAATTTATATATTTCGAACATGAGCAAGATCCTAATAATATAAAGACTAATCAGGTAAAAATCCTAATAAGATAAGCACTAATCGTTGTTGTTGTTGTTGTGGGGTTTAACGCCATTTTTCAGCACATGATAGGCTATGCATGGCGGCCAGTATTAATGGCGGAGAAAGAACCCGGGAAACCCCCGGGAAGAACAAGCGACCCACGAGAAGCTACTGGGAAGCTTTCTCACATACCCATGTTGGCCGAATCCTGGACTCGAACTCACGCAGACAGAGGTGACATGGCAGTGATCCGTAACGGAGAGCGCTTTAGACCACTCGGCCACTCGGGGCCCTTAAGCACTGACCAGGTAATTTAGCATACTAATGTCATAAAATGAGTAAAGGTTTAAAGATATGAAATTAATAGTTGAATAGTTTTTAAAATACGATGCTGACATCTGAGACATGAAATATTGAGTTTACAGTAGAGAAAAATGTACCTTTTTGTCATCAAAAGAATTCATTATATCTTTTTAGTACAGACCTTTAAACTAGACAAATTCATTAGTTTAAATCCATATGCTTTTTATTCTTTTACGTCCCACGCAACCTTACTTCTAAAAATAAAAAGCCTAGCTTAGGAAAATGAAAACTCTCTTCTTATGTGTGTATGTATGAATGTATGTATGTATGTATGTATGTATGTATGTATGTATATATTCCTCATTTTTTTTAGTTGATAAGAAATGACTCTTTATTGGAAATATTACTTTAAGATAAATTTTTCTCCTTTGTGATACTTCGGGTCCTGGGTTAAAACTAGTAATGCTGTCTAGTACGAATGCATGTATGCAGAGGGTTAAATCGCATGTCAGTACAATCCTGGTATATAGTGCCAATTAGAAACGTTATAATATTGTAAATGTATTCAGTATTACAAACTTTAACAACGTTTCTAAAACGATCAAACAGGTACACATACAATATACAATGTAATGATGCTGAAAATTTAGCAAAGAAGATGTAAAAAGATGTAAATGAAGGAATCAACAGTTGTTATTCATACCAAATCCCATGAAATCTTTCAAATGTTTCTCTTGTAATACATCATCGAATATCGTTCCGAGACCAGAGAAAGAAAATAATATAATCAACATGTTTGAATTCAAAATGTACACAAAACACTGTGTGCAAGACAGCATTGGCTCTTGTATCTGTTATTTAATTTCCATTTGTAACAACATTGCTTCACTTAAAGATGATTAACTTTCTCATTGCCATTAAATAACAAAGTGTATACGAGTACAGACGTGAACCGTTTTAATTGTCATTAAAAACGATGTAGCTACCCAAACAGAATGTCAGCCTTGTCCCAAGATAATTCTCAAGGATCAAACGATGGTGGCGTCACAATTTATTATAATCCTACTGCATTAAGATAATGACGAATATTTATTAATATTATACGAATACACGGTAATCATGGGAAGTTACAACTGGATCCATCTGTGTTAGAACAACAAAAAAGTTATTAACAACAATTTCTTCTACCTTAATACAGTTTCATATTAGCCTTTGTTTACCGCTGTTCATGAAAATTAGGACACTGTACTATGCTTTATTAATTTGTACATTTTTATTACCCCTGAATCCTCTTTTTTTCATCGTTTTGTTTATCTGGAATGCCTCACTTTATTTCTTCCTTCAAAATAGTCACAGTATGCTAGGTGCCAAATTTTACTGAGGGAATTCATAAGGAAACACGATTGCTTAAGTTATGTTGTAATTTACTATTTGCCTGTATTATTGATATCGTTACTCAGTGCTGCCTATTGACCTCTTGTAAGTCATTGCTTGATTCATTTTTATGGGGCAAGAGTAGAAAATGTTGCACATCTTGGTAAGACACGAATATGTGTGTAATTAGCTATGCATTTATAGCGAATAATGTAACGTATAGTTCAGAGGTGAATCAAGTGCTACCTTGGTAAGCAAACATCACTGGTTCCGGAATGGAATCTAAGTGCAGGAGATTTGAAATCAGCAAACTCTTCCCCACTAGTCACGACAAACTAGCGCTCGACAGTGTGTTTGACAGCATACCAAAAACCTGATACAAAATGTTAAAATGGAACAGGTGAGAATTGCTAAATATGCAACCAATCGCTACTGAAATACAAGCATTGAGACATTCACGCAGTAATATTTACAGTATTGACTTCAATAGTTCGAGTCATTCCAAAGCACAATTAATTATGATGTATAAAATAAAACAACAAAGTTCCTGTTTAATATGGAACCATATTTCTTAATTCGATTATCACAAATATCAGACAAAATATCTAACAGTGACAAGAACACTGGCTTTTCCATCCCTACAGAGTAAAACAAATACCCCCTTTTTTCAATCTGTAGAATTTTCTATCAGCAGTTGCTGCTGAGGTTCCTGACCTGGTGTTCACTATCTAGGGCTATAACCAACTTCAAAAGGTCTTAGATGATCCTCGGGAGCCCTGCCAGTTGTATCTGTCAACCGCAATGAAGGAGTGATTGGTTTAGGCTTTAAAAGATGAAGATGTAGTTGCCAACATCCGTTCGTTCTTTTCGGTATTCATTTATAACCCGTTTTTCCTGTGCTATATATTTATTTCAGCTTCTTCTTCACCACACTACGCATATCATGTAATATTCAAGTGTATCTGCAGTCATACAAAGATACCAATGGATTACACATCCTGCGTTTCATGCAGGTTCTGTTTCACGGTTAATCTCTTTTTCATTCCGTCTACACATTCACGGATGACCAGCTACCTTCGATTGAAATTCCCTTGAAGGTTTTGTCGCTAGGCTCGATTTTGCAGTGCTAATAAGTCAGACAAGAGAAAGACCTTATTGAATTTGTCCTTTGGAGTGAAGCAACACAAATATTTATTTGATAAAGGAGATTACTCTGTTCATGAAATTGTACATTGTATTGACATTGTATCCATTTGTAATCATGTGTAATGCTAGTTTACTTGGTTTGAACGAAACACTATATATTCAATTTTCCTAATTTTGCGTAATGGCAAACTTCTCTGTAAATGGAATTATCTGAGAATGTCCCTTCTTATAGCGCTAACGTAGTTATGAACATTACTTCTCGGGAACCTCCAGGTTATTTAAGTATTATTTAACATCTTTGAGTCACATGGAGATCTTCTTCAATTTGTTTTCGAAACGATTTGATTTTATGATATTTCCATTAATTAGAATACTCGCATTAGGTGTATTTGTGATTACACCGTTCGAAATTTAGTTTGTGTAAACCGATACACTTTGATATTCACTCTACTTCGTATAAACCTATTATTTAGCTCCAGATGTGGCTTTTGTAAATTATGATATATGATTGTAAAGATCTAATCTTCAAGTTAAGTATATACGTACAGGGTTTAACAAAACTTCAGCGCAGTACTGGTTATATAATGCCTAATTACAGTTTGTTTCTAAAAGTGTAAAGATACAATACTTGCAAGAAAAATTAAAGAGTCAACTTCTATTGATATTCCAATGTAAACTATTTCTCACATAGTTGGGATTTGGAAATTCTCGAAAGAGAAACACTGTATTGCATTTAATTTCAGACTGAACATTTGTGGGCTACATTTTGGATATTTAACTTTGATTGCATTAGTTTCACTTTTCTAATTAGAATATGCGTTTGAACAATGTAACTGTTCCAATATATGTATAAGTGTTATCCTTTGGAAAGATATTTTCCGTTCAAAACGTTATATCTTTGTTATCAGCTGTTGTGATTCTGTTCTACTTTTTAAAATGGTTTAGTGGCTTTGATGGTTAATATTGTGTGATTGCGTTGCACAAATAAAGGGTCTTATCACCTCTCATTAGCACAGGTATAGTCAGTCACCTGTTTTCCTGTTTATATATCTGGACTTATAACAACACTTATTAATGATGTTTTATTACGATTTTCGGCTTACGTTGGAAACCCAAATTATGTATAAAACAGATTTGAAATCAACAATTTATTAGATGATGTACCAAAGGTCTTGTTTCTTAAAGCTATGCATGAATTACATGATATAAAGATAAGCGAATGTCGCCCCAATGAATTACATATAACTACTTGCATGATATTTTAAAACCATAAGGTAAAATAACTGAGCACAACTACTCGTCCTCATTGAACTGCATGTATCTTTGCGTTGTTACTTTGCACATATACATAATGGAACAGACATGAAGTTTTACATAGGAAACAAAATATTTGTTTTTCTTTCTTAAGTATCAATTCACGATATGAGAAATCGTATCTACTATCATATTGTTTCAGGAATTATAAGTTGATTGTTTCATATTTTTATCATTTAAACAATCGTATATTAATAGAATTGATCGTGGGATTTGCAAAGAGACAAAAAATCCGAGTCATTGCGTTACATTATTTGTCTACCTGTCATCCTCTGCCGAGTGGAGTGCAACCCCGCTATCGGGATTTCCTTGTCTTTGTACAAACACCGACCCAGATTATATTTATCATCTAATTGTTTCCATTCTAACTGAAAGAACACTGTTCTTTTGCAATACAGTTATCCGATTCAACACATACAGTATTAATCAAGTACTATTATTGACTATCAGTTTATATAAAAGTCAGCAAGTCTAATACCCTCTTATGAAGGCCTGAAGAAATTATCTAAGTATATATCTATATATGCTGTTCTTTGACAAGTAAAGAAAACAAGAAAGAAAAATAAGCTATGATTGTTACGTATTGGAATTGTTGCATCACGAGAGTCTGGAGCAACGTACTGTTGTTTGTAAACACCGCGCATTAATAGTAATATGTTCATAAGGGCAGCTGGGTGACCTGTCGACCCTAGGCACACAAGTTATACGCATGAGAAAATAGAAACATAAAACCAGTTGATAGTATTACTGTATTATCACATTTAATCGATGTATGTCATATGAAGATATCAAAAAAGTAATTAATAGCTTTTATAGGAAACCGTATAACTTTCAGCAGTTCCGATTTGGAACTTATTATATGTTAGCCAATGGCATGATACAATACTGGATACATAGCTTTAAAATGTGTGAAATTACTGTGCATGAGTTTCCGTTTGCAATTGTACTGTCATGTTTCATTTAATTGGGGGGGGGGGGATTGAAGGCATTTAACAAAGTTTGAAGAATGCAGGTCTGACATAACATATTTCTGGTTGTTGCCGGCTTTGCAATATTTCATGAGTCAGTTTTGGTTTCGTACCTAGTAATCTGTAAAGCCGGTGTTTATATAACTGTTTTGTGCTAGTTTGTTTTAGTATACATACATTAATGTGCTTTATGAGTCACGTGGTTTTTTTTCTTATGTAGCTGTTGTTGTTGCTTGTTCGATTTTATAACAAACCTGTCAGGAACAGCAAAAGACAAGGTTTTCTTCATTTGTAACATAGTTCCTAGCGCGTGGACACCGTGACTGAGGCAACCGGGCTGGGATAAGAAAATTAAGGTTAGCAAATTAACTAGATTACTCTGTCAAATTGGTGAGAAAATAAGTGCAAGAAGAGTAACTGATGCGAACGAAATCAACATTGTCTGTTTTGATAAACGATTAATTTGTTCTTGCATCATATTAACATTTCTGTACTACAAAATACAAAACCAGAACAGACAATGGAAACTTAATGTGTACTGTATTACCAGTATATACGGTTTACCGCGTTATTGCTTTTAGTGGTATCACGATACCTTTTACCTTTTATCGTATGTTTCTATCGGCAATGAAGTAAAAATGCTAGGCTAACCTTGTTGTGAATGTAATGAAATTAACTGCACGCTTTCATTTTCATGACAAAATAATTCGAAACATTATTATTTATTTTTTACAAAATGTGTCGTATTTATTTGTCAAAATGTAGCTTGGAATATTGCAAATATAATTATTTTAATATATTTATGGTCCTTTAATAACATATCCGACATGTGTCACGTATGGCAACTTAGTGGCCAAACGGGATGTCGAGAACGGTATTAGCGCAAAATTTAACTTTTGGGAAATCTGCGCATTTAAAACAACGTATTGTTTTGGATATTTACTAGCGTATTTTTGTGAGTCAAATGCAAGTATTCCTTTATAACACTGTAAATAATTCAACGATTTTCAGGAGAAGAGTTTGTTTTCTATTTGAATTGCACGTAATTTATAAATTCTACTTAATATTTACTGAGTACGGTAAAATGTTAATGTTTGCTGACCCTTTCTGATCAAATACATTCTCCAAGTCTTGCCACCAATCTCAGAGTCAATGTGCCTATTATATAAATAGTGTAGGCAGTAAACTGTATCCTTTAGCGCCTACAATCCCCTTTTTGTCAACAAGGTTACTACTGTCAGCACATGTCTTTCACGGGATGACAACTATAGTATAAGCGTAATCATATAACTTTAGGTCCAGGTTTTAGCTTAAAGCTTATGCAAAAATTAATGCATTCATAATAACTATATCTACTTTAAGGTACTGACCATTTAATTTTCATGTGCTTTTGAGCTGAACATGTCATTTTCCTTTATCTGAAGGTAATTAATTATTTTTAAGATAATATAATGGCTATTGAATATTTTTTTCCTTAAATCAAAGCATGATATTTTGTTCTGGTCATTTTTAAAGAAACATTGCTACCATTATTTGAAGACTTTAAAGAATCTCGTATGAAACAGCTTGTAATACTAGTAAGCAGATCTAAACTTATCATGAGAAAATACATAGAAAAATGAATAGATTGCAAAATATGAATTAATATTATGACCATCTCATATGAAGGACTTATTGGTGATTGATGCGTAATTTGGATAATAGAGGATTCTATTTGCAATCATCTTAACACCAAACTCCCGGTTTACTAATAATAATCAGTGTTATGCAACACCAGAATAACGAGAAATTTCAATAAATTTGTATTCGGAAAACAGTCACAGACTTTCGAATTAAATAGTTCGTGTGGAAGATGAAAACTCGGTGATGAAGCTTAATGGAGGTTTATGACAATATCTCAAATAATGCTCAAAACGCATTAATTCTAATTGTATGGCTGATTTAAATATTAAACTGATGGAAGGTGGCCGATCTCCTCGAGCATGGTATGCTCCATATTCAATTTCTTTCAGCAGTAAACCAGCTTAAAGATAGAGTCGGGTAATAGGATGATAATTAAATAAAACATTATTTCATGCTAAATCAACGACATTCATTCATTTGGTTTATCTCTCTTAGGAGAATGACAATGATGGTATAGGTCTCTCACAGTTGTAATACGGTTTGTTGTGTCGCTGAAAAAATAGCAGTACAGGCGACTGTATTTCTTTCTGACTTCAGTCGTTGTTTGTAGGTTATAGTGTATATTTTAACAACCTTCTAGCGTCCTAATTTCTGTGTAAATTGGTCGACTGGGAGCTATAATGTTAAACTGTGCATCTTTCCCTGTTCGAAACACTTCGCGACATTGGCATACACATATTGGTTTTACTAAATTGTTACGGTCAAGAAATACAACAGAGGTTGTTCTCTTTTGTCTTTAAGAAATTAACTCTTTTTAAGAATATTTCAGTCAGTTTGATATCAAATTGAATCCAGCAGATTACTGTATCACGCAAAGCGAACTACTAGACAAACTTCCGAACATTGACTTGCAGAACGAAAATAATTATCAGATAGCACAGCACTTTGTGCCCCTCATATGAAAATACAGCTTACATTTTCTATATTTCTCAAGGCAAAGTAGTGAGCAGGTGATATAACTAACAATGATAAGACCAGATCGGAAATTTGTTTATATTCGAACAGCTGCATTTTACTTGTATCAGTAGTCTGAAATCGAATTGTAACATTGTTTTTCAATAAGATTTTCATCGAGTGATCAGGAATAAAGGAATAATGTCAGAAAATGTTTACGCCATAAATATATTATAAAATGTGTAAACAGGGTTACGTGCAAATCTTCGTTTTATGTGGGGGGTCGTCAGTATGTATCCACACTCCTCTTTGAAGAGAAATACGTCAAGCAAACACTCGAATACCATATGCTGTTTAAAAAGATGTTTTGCCCTCGTGTAACGTGATTAAATATGCAGTACGTACGTCGTCAGAAACGGGTCTCTATTTATCTGCTGTCGGAATGTTTACAACACCATTTGCATCCATACTGTGTTCTACTTAGGAAAATTCTTCATGCTTCAAAAGACACGCGTACGTGCAGTAGTGGCCTTGTTTGCGTGTATTGTACAAGTGGCAGAGGTCACGAAAGATGCTGCCAACAGCTATAAACGCTCTTTGACACTATTGTGATGGTTTGTTATATGCTAAAGTAAACTTGGCTTGGCTTTAACATCTATGTTAAGTGAGAAATACTTTCCTTTATCGCAGGCGTTAAAACAGTTCCTAAATACATTTACTATAGTTGTACGCTTGTGCTGTGCAACCCGTATTAATTGAAAGTTTTATTTCGAGCAAGACATTTGCAAAGGAAGCAACCTGTGTTTGTACACACCAATCATACATTTGGACCGTATTCTAATATGTACCCAATTCGTACTCGGAAACTCCAGTACTCGCAGCACTAGCCACAAGATTTTCCTGGTCTTTACGAAAATTTCAAAGATACAATTTTATTCTATATTGTTTATGAGAGAATTACATAAGATTCATTTGCATGTGTTGCAGAAGATTGAATATATACAAAATGTAAATGCTCTACCAGCATTAGCAATGGCAGCATAGCGCTAAGATAAATGAGTTTAAAGCCTCACAAGATGACGGAACAAAGTATATATTCAATATCTAATAATGGTGTTTGTTGTAGAAGGGATGCATCAATGATCTGCCTTTTGATATGATACAAAATATTTTATTGTGCAAACATACACAAACTGCTGAGTACAATCACCCATTACTTCTACATATTTAAGCAAGTAGCTGTACAATTGTATTTGATGGGAACCGTTCTCGAGAAGGAGTAATACTTTATAAATACGTCTAATGATAATATCACAATATTGCGGTTTTAGACATGTGATTCTTTATTGTATAGGAAAAGGGAATGTATCGAGGTCAAAAATAAATATCTCAGGTATATTTAAGGAATGGAAATGTCACGTTTACAGAGCAAACCTACGAAAGGTAGGGTTATCATATTATCAGCCTGGAACAGAAGCTAAGGCAGGTTGGAGGATGAGCGATTGCCCTGAATTTAGAAGTCGAAGTTACAATTGAAGAGACTGCCCGTAGGAACACTTAGGACAAGGCGTTGTCTCGTGTAAACGAACGCTCATCAATAACGTCATTATTCATATGAGTCTGTAAGCCATGATGGATTGAGTCAGTCTCCACAATTAACCAATCACTATTTAGTTCATTGTATGACCATATGGAACGAAAAGTTTGTTCCTGACATACATTCTCTATGGCTACCAGATACTAAATAACCAGTACACCTCTTGTTAATCATTGATAAAACATGACAGTAAAAGTAATAATCATATACTAAGTAGAAACAACTTTATATCAGGTATATATATATATATATATATATATATATATATATATATATATATATATATATATATATATATATATATATATATATATATATATATATATATATATATATGTTATTGCTAAAACGATAAATAATAGAGTTAAATTAAATTTCATTTCTTAAAATGTATATGCACAAGTGCAAATTAATTGACATAATAATAACGAACATCTGGTATCGGTTAATTAGCGTCACCCATACAATATCACCCATACAATATATGATAAAGATATAAGTAATGAATCCAAGTTTTTTAAAGCTAACGTGGTACCATATTAACTTTTTAAACTTTGTTCTTCTTTGAGTTGTAACGCCATTTAATATTTGTTTCACATACACGACACCAAAAATGATGATGCTCTCTTAAACACTAATCTCGACTGTTATTGTCGAAAACAAAGTTCAAAGAAAGAATTCTTTATACGGAAACTATGCTAAAATGATAGAACAATTGCAACAAAATGAAACATTTTACTATTTTACAAATAGGTACCTACCCCAGACCCCAACCCTACCCCAGAGACATATATCAAAAGCAATGGTGAACCCATGACCCGTTAAGGCAATGGAAAAAAAGCCACGGTGAACCAATCCCTTTTTACTGCTCTGTAAAAATGAAGAAAAATGTCTTTTCCATGTACTTTCAAAATTAAACAGATCCACAGTTAAACTATTAGAAGAAATCAAGCAAAATATATAACGTATCAAAAATCAATAGGGGTAAATGGTCATGTTAACTTGAATAAATTGCTGAATAAATAATGATTGACAGTAGATTTGTCTGAAAATTTATTAAAACAAAGACTGAAGTCAAAAGTAACATGTTTAGATTTACAAAAACATCATTAGGAATGCCCTCAAATTTTAGACAAATACTGTCTTCTGAATAAGAACATTTCAAACATATGTATTATAAAAAAATTATATAATATACCAGATGTCCAGCATATAAACTATAAAACAAGAGCTATGATGAAGATTCTAAATCAGATGGTACGGTGTAGATAAAATCTTAATATCCTTCAAAATCACATGGACTAGATAAAATATATCCTAAAAATATTATAGAATCTATACGCAACGTGTGTTACCTTGGCATTCATTTTGAATACAATGTTCGAAAAATGAATATAGCCTTCCGTTTCAAACAAGCAAACGATATTATCATATTTAAAAACTGAAAAATAATAAACTGACAGTTAATTATGTGTAAACTAATGGAATTATTTCTCAGTGATTAACGCTTGGAGTATGTGGAACCTGGCAGTATATTCTCTAAGTGTTACAGAGACTCAGCAAACGAAGGTCCTGTCAAATTACCCTACTAGAAAAATGGAAGATGGTGCTTGATGCACAAAACTCATTGCATGTATTATGTCTAGATATTAGTAAAAGCCTCTGCTATGGTGTCAAAATAACATATGAAGGTAACAATACAGAAACATGGAATTAAAAAGAAATTTTAAATTGGGTCAAAAATGTTCATTACGCTAGAGAGTAAAGTGTCTACATATTCAACACAAATCCAGTTAAATGTGTTACAAAGCACTTCACTGTCAAGATAGCAAGAAAATGTATTCAGAGGTAAATAACGATGACAAATCTGTTAATTCATTGGTAACATTTGCGATTGCTTTGATAAGTAGCGCTTTTTAATGCTGAGAAATGTAGATGTATGCTATTAAGAATCTGTACTACCCCTTAAGCATATCTTATTTCAATAAAAGATAAAAGACTTAATTTCAAAAGTAAAATAAGATAATGGTTAGGAATTGTGCTTACTAAAATATTTACTTTCACCACATCCTCAATAGTACAAAACTATTTTTGAAAAAAGAGTGTAGTGACCATAAACGGGGCACATGAGTGTATGGACAAAAGTGTATATCCTAACGAATATCAGTCACTTGTAAAACCCTATATTGATTATGCAATGATTATTTGGAATGTCAGAGCAAACACAAACGCAATCTCATTGGAAATCTTCCAAGAAGAGCAAATATTATGATCCAATAAATCAAATAGTATTCATACCCCGATATATTGATTTCACTGGGTTGCCAACTATTCAATATCGATTAATAAGGAATGACATAATAGTGTATTTAAATGTTGTAGAACGGAAGAGGCCTGAAAATATTCACAGCTGTTAAAATAAGAGGGCAACAGTTCAAACTATGCAAGAGTGTATTAAGTAAGTGAGTATTACAGTCATTGAAGTAATTCTTAAGTCGTGCGTTTCTTGTTTCAACACGGATTAAGAGTCGACTTTTAGAAATAATTCGAGAAAGGCAGCCAGTAGCTGAGATGCAATAACTCAAACAATGTAATAGACATTCGCCATTTGACACGCAATTATGGATGTTTATTGGATAACTAATGCAATGTGAATTAATGATAACCAGAATAATCATAATTTGTCTGATTTTGAACGGCGTCTGTTTATTGAGACATTAGTTACAACTTATCCAATGTAAGCAACAATGTAACATTATACTTTCAATAAGGATTTTATTGTTGAAAGGTTCAGTAGTTATAAGAACAGTTAAGATGATAGTTTAAATTCATACGTAAATAGCTGTCGAACAAATGTAAGTGAGGAAATATGTACACACTCTGTATAATTACATGACATTTTAGGAAATACATTTACGCATACAAATATATAGGAAGCTTTTTAAGGTGTAATGAAGAAGATATATCATCAATGTACGAGTTTAGTTACAACGAAGATTATCGTTTTTCTCGAAATGTAATTAGATCTTCAAAACATGAGGGGATATTCGTCACTATTACGTTAAGATAGGTATTCGGAGACAAATAGACATTGCGTTAAGGAATCCATGGTGAAAAATTAAATACATTCGGTGCAAACGTCCAGCACACGCTATGTTTTTGTTCATTGAGAATGAAAAATGAAATGAAATTAGAAAGATACTATACTTATACGCCAAAGTCAAATCATAAATACTACTCGGACAAAGATGATCAGACATTGCCTGATAGCTAGCACGAAATGTCAATGGCAAGGCCAAACATTATGTATCTAGATAATAAAAACCCTATAACAATGGTCAGTCAAATCCTGATGGAGAATACGACATGTCAAGGGCATGGTCATTAATTATGGTTCTAGATAATAAAAACCCAATGCGTAGACCATAAAAATGTCAACGGCATGATCATTTACTATGTATATTGATTATAAAAAGCCTATGCATGGACCACAATTGCTAGATGTCTGGGCATGACATCAAAGAGTTTCTGGCCGACAACGTCATTAGCTTAACATACAGACGTAAGTATTGTGATTTCATCAATATTTGCCTTTGACACGTTCTGTAATCAAAAGGAATTCTCAGATCTCACTAAAATTTAGTTTGTTGTCTTTTGTTGCAAGTATCTACCATTTGTCATTTTATTTCGTCCTGACTAGCATTGCTGTCGTCAAATACAATTTGTACTTGGAGGTTTGTTTAACCCAACGAATGTGGTGCATCAATATATGACTGTGACTTCGGCCCCTTAGAAACAAGTGCATTCAGAATAGCTCTATCTTTATTATGTTACTTATTTTATAATATGTATCAGTCAGAAATAATGTGCCCTTTCTGATTACAATATGTTCACTTGGAAGAAATAAGTATTTCTGATAAGTCCTATACGAAGTTTGATTCACAAACGTTGTCAGATTGCGATTTTGATGTTTTTGTATGAGACTGATTGTGATGACTTACTGACAAAAGAGAGTTTATGACTCAAGGAATAATCGTCAGTTCTATGTGCAGCAACTTCCAAAGTTTAAACCTTTCTATCATCAGTATAGGCCATAATATCGCTTTGGACGCATTTCTTAAACCCTTCGGCTAATGAAATATCTAAGGCTATCATAATCTTTATTAACCTTCGTGACTGAGAACCACCTATCAAAATAGTTGTTCTTTAACGATGATATTCCACACGAGTCTGTGCAGTTTCTTTTCTACACTTCCAAACCCTTCGTTAATATGATTCAGTACCAACTCAAAACCCTTCAAGATAATTTCCTAACCACATAAGTATTATCAGTTTCTTGTACTAACACTGAAGTGTATAATTCATGAGTTTTAGCTGTAAGTAAATTCGATCACAATAAAGTCCAATGTTCTCTTGGCCATTGCAAATTTTCAGCAATTTTCTCAAACTTTTGAACATATTTATCTTCTTCATTTTCCTCAAAAGGAATTACTAAACTAATATGTTTGGTAACATGAAACCCTGCACACGGGGAATTGTTTTTGGCTTGCCAGTTCAAATTATTTGAGTCATTTGCATTTTCCTTTATTCTCTCCATATTTGCATTTTCATTTGCTTCTTTCTGCATTTTTTTTTAAAATTGCAATTCCATTATTTCTTTTTGAAGCTGAAGATTTCGTAACTCTTTTGGCATCTACATTTTAATTGCAAATATTTTAATTTCATTTCAGAGCCATATATAGATTTTTCTAATCAAATCCAAAATTACAGCTATAAAAAAGTATATCTTCCACAAAAAGTATATACGGGTAAAATAGCGTGGTGATAGCATAGCATCACTGGGCGGATGTCGTCCTCGATGAAGTCATTGGCCAGTGTGGAAGGGCTTCAAGATGAGTTCAAAGACCATGTGGTCAGAAACACGGCGTGCCACATTATATTGGTTGATGTCGGTTGTGGTCATCCAGCTTAGAGAGGGATGGGCTTGGCCAGGATGTATCTAGCCGTTGACACGCCATATGAAGATTACTAGCTATTCTTACATACCGGATCGATCGCAGAATGGGTCAACAATCAGCGTTCCGCCGCGTATCAGGACGGAGACGACAAGTATGCTAGTGGTAACCCCACTACAAAGATCAATGGGAGAGACAACATCATCATCGGTACATGGAACGTTAGAACGCTGACGGCAATAGAAAGCTGAAAGAACTTTCGCACGAGCTGGAGAGGTAGAGCTCGAACATTATTGGTCTCTGCGAACTTCTCTACAAAAGCCTTGGCCTTGGTGAATTAACATTAGATGAAAGGCATAAACTCTACTTCAGCGAAACAGAGGACACATACGATCAAGGCGTTGGATTTATTGTTCACAATTTCATAGTGAACAGCATTATAGGTTACTGTCCAATTATCATCTCAACATCACAATCCAACAGGCCTATACTCCCACGTCTAACTATGATGATAGCGAACTGAATAATTTTATAATTAACTGCAAGATGGCATTGACAACTCACTCAAGAAGGACATTATGTTTGGACAAGGAGACTGTGATGCAAAGGAGGGAGTATATTCGCAGATTAACTTGCAAAGCACATGTGGACCATTTTGCAATGCAGAAACAAATGAAAGAGGACTCAGGTTCGTAGAGTTTGCCGCCTACTACAATATTGTGCTAGCCAACACATTCTGTGATGGCAACGCATGTAGAAAATGGACATGGCATAGTCCAGATGGACAAAATCACAACCAGATTGCTTACATCTTGGTGAAAAGACAATTCACCACAGGACTGAATATCGCCAACATATAACCCATAAACAAATGAAAACCTCCACCACCCAAGACAAATCAAGAAAATGCCTCACAGAAGAGCAAGAGATCCCCAAGCTATGGACAGAATATTGCTCGAATTATACGATCATAAGAAGCAAGGAGAACCAGCAATACTAAATTGCCTTCAAGCAGAATAAATGGATGACAACTGTATTCTTCGTTATAAAGATGAAATTGAGTTTAGGTTATTAAAAATGGAAACTAAGCTGGTGTTGACAAAATAGCAGCGGACCTTATTCACGCAGGAGGAGAAGACACAGTCACAGTCGAAAAAATAATCTGCAATGACATATGGCAGAGAGGAGATTGGCCGACCACATGGACATAGTCTTTGGTAATCGTGCTCCCGAAGAAAGAAAACCTACAGCTATGAAAAAAAAAACGCCGAAACATTAGTCTAATCGGCCATCCAAGCAAAGTCATGCTAAACAAATCTCATTAGACTAAGCCTCAAGCAGAGAAATTATTGATGAAAAGCAGGCATTAAGGAGCACCACAGAAAAAAATCGACAATTTCATACTCAGATTTCAAGAAGGCGTTTGATAGGGTATGTTATATGGTCTTATTGACAACTGTGGAAGTCCAACATCAGCTCAAACTTGTTGCCGGCTGTTGAGCACATATATGACAAAATCACCAGTGATGTCCTAAGCAATGGTAGCAGAGGAGATTGGTTCCGAACAACAGTTTGAGTCAGACTGGGATGTATAATGTCCAGTAAACTCTTCAACAGGATACCTTGGAAGACCACAAAGGCATCGGAGGAACAACAATCACTAACGTTCACTTCTCAGATGATGTTGATGATTTAGCGGGAGATGAAAACACAATCTGGCTGACTTGGTTGAACTCCTCGACATAACCTTCACAGTATATGGTATAGAGATTAGAGCCGAATAAAAGCACAATGACAAATATTAAGAATGGCCTTAGTATAGAAACAAAGGTCAGTGGACAGGAGCTGGAAACAATCTCAAGATTCAAATTCTTGGGATCAATTATCACAGACGAGGGCTCCAAACCAGAAATACTTTGCAATATAGCACAGACAACAGCACTAATAAGAAGCTATATACCAATATGGAAAGACACCAACATTACTCTTGGTTCCATAATAAAGCTGATGCTCTCGATTGTCATATCCATTTTTCTGTATGTTTGTGAAACATGGACGCTCACATCAGATCTGAAAAGAAGGATCCAATCCTTCGAAATAAGATACTCCTTCAAGATAGTGAGCATCTCTTAGTTTGACCATGTAACCAACAAGAAGGCTCAGAGCTAAATCATCGGACCCTATGAAGACCTCATGAATATTATTTTAAAAAAGCCCAGACTGAAGTGGTCTGTTCATGTCTCAAGATCATCTTGACTGAAAAATCAATCTGTCAAGGCACAGTCCAGGGGTGCATAATAAGAGGCTGAGAGAAAAAGCTGTGGGAAGACTACATTAAAGAATGGACAGGCATGGGGTTTGGAGATTCCCGAAGGGCAGTGGAGAGCAAGGAAAGATGGAGAGGATCGTTTGTAAAGTCATTTGTGTTGCCACAGCGACCGCTTGGGTTACGGGATTGATGATGATGATGATGTTGATGATGATGGTCGCATTAGAAACAAGTTTTACATTCTGTGAAATCGTGTTGGTTTCACTAACAATTTCTCAAATAATGTGAAATTAGAATACCAGGGACAAAGACAATTACCAAACAAAGTGATTTTAAAGTTAGCAAACAAACAAAATTTCTTTCAAGTTTCTTTTATTAACAATTGGTATCCCGGAAGAGTCACAAATATATGTTACGTCTATATGCTCTCAGTCTAAGTAACACAAAGAAGCTAAACCAGCGATTTTTTTAAAACTTAATAAATAATTTAATTATCTAATTCAAAATATAAAAATTCTTAACCAATATAAAGCTTTATTTGATTCAGTTTGGGTTGTGTTGTTTATTGTTCAGTCAGAAAGTTATATTTTAAGATAGTTGACCCGATTCACCATCAATCAATTATACTCGATTTGAGAGCATTTATGAAATTCCCTATCCCTGTGTGAAAGCCGTTTGGCTGAAGTGAACGAACCACATCTAGCACCCCGTTTAGAAACAGTATCTGCACAATATGCCCTAAAAGTAAGCTCCAGCCTTTTAAACTCTGCTTTTGCATCTGTTTTCCAGCACTAAAAGAAAACATTATGCCAAAATAAGCCAACTGTCATAACGACCTTCGGCACTGGAATATCTTCCAGCCTAGAGAGTAAATAATTTGGACATTCACAAATCCAAGCCTTGTTCTTCCCCTGTCTTTTCCACACAAAAAAGCAAAGTACGTTTTAGGCAGCACGATGGAAAAAATCCGAAACATCTTTCCATGGTTCATACTCTTATAAGGAAAAGTTATTCAGATAAAAGAAATCCACACTAAATTACATTGACAGCTCAAAGGATGCCGAAACGGCTGCATCGGGATTTATTGCTGGAAACCGCACTACAGACGTTCATTTGCCAGATAATACGATGACATTTTCAGTCGAAATACGAGCTCTAGACCTTGCCCTGAAAAATATGGAAACCATACATATTTTAAACTCTATTATCAACTCCGATTCACTATGGTACTTCGATGATTACATAATAGAAGCTGGAAAACTCATTACTGACTAATATTATCATCAAACATAGCCAGGAGTGTACCTATCACCATATATTATAATGAGAATTACATAGCCATGTCGGTATTAAAGGTAATAAAAAAGCAGATCGCGCTGCCAAAACAACCCTATCTATATAACTATTTGAATCTAAAATACAATACACTGATTTTAAAATGGTATAAAACACATTATTTAGAGTCTGGCAGGCATCATGGGAAGATATTATCAATAACAAGCTCAATGTGATCAAGCTAACCTTACATGGAAAGCATCATTCCTGCAGAACCATCCGTCGGGACGAGGTTGTCATTGCATACATTATAATTGATGTTATTTATATAACCCACTTCTACATATTAAACGGCAAGTCCTACGAGAGTGCTTTTATTGCAATGAATCCTTAACCGTGACTCTCCTTATGACAGAGTGTCTTGATCTCCATCCAACACGCGATCGTTACTACAATATTCGAAACACGAAGGAACCTTCTGTTACGGTAAATTTGTCTTGTATGTTAAATGTCTTGAAGGTAGTTAACATTTATTGAAAAATATAGCTTGTGTGCAATTATGTACCATTTGTGTATATTAAACAATATATGTAATATTTATCACCCTCATGTATATGTTATTTTTTAATTACCTTTCATTCGCATCATTAACATCCCCTTTGATCGTTAAGCATAATATATTTTCACCATATCATCGTTGATTTTGGACCTTAACCGATATTTGGTATTAAACCTTAATTAAACCTTTTTGATACTTACTTTTGCATCATGGAACCTTTATTGTGGCCCAGTATAGCCTTGTGCGCCGTAAAATTCACAATCAACCAACCAACAGACGATTCGGTGACACCATAAACGTAATAATTTAAATAGCCATCGAAAACTTCAGTAAAATCTTTCGCAAGAAGAGAGAGAGACAGGCAGACATGGAGAGACATAGACAGAGAGACAGATATGAAATTGCTGGCAAATATAACTTGCATCATTCCTAGGTAAATGTTCAATAAGATGTTGACTAAATGCGGTGCTTTCAAAAATGTGGCAATATGATTATCGTCTAAAATAACAATGTAAAAGGAACTTTGATTTAAGCACTGCATACATTCATAATGTTAGACTTTAGGATCAGTCTGCAGTTAATTGATTGATGGGCATAAGATCAAAATTAAATTATCCACAATAAGGCCAACATCTCTGCCTCTCTGCTAAACATTGACAAACTTCATGAAATTACTGAGCTAGTGTAAACCAAAATATTCAAAACAAGATGCATTAATTATAAAATAAATTACAGGTCGACATATGAATCTTAAACATTCCATGGCCACACAGAAAATCCAAATGTTTATATTTCATCTAAAAGCATCTTATTCATATGTTATTGTCAGTTTGCCAGGCTCTATGAGTCACAATCTCAGAAATTAATATCCTATATGCGCTTGTGCTGAGATGTTGGAGCGAAATATTTGTTATCGCTTTTATCTGGTGGCGGGAGAGTTGAAAAATTAATTTGGAAATATACATTATGCTATTCAAATACTTTCTTTAGTTTGCAAATCACTTTATACTTTAGCAACTTTGTCATATTTGGAACGCTGACATTAAAACCCAATAACACATCTCCTTATTAATGCATGTTAAGTAGAAGAGACACTTAAAAGTGTCAACAGATATAGTTTACTTGCATTAGGAACAAATAGAAAATAGTTCTGTATATTTTGTTGCAGCGTTTGTGTATATTCGAAGTACAAAACATATAAAGATATTGACATATATTGAAACCTTTGTGTATTATATCTGTTCTACTTGTTACATATCTGCTTGCTCAGCGTTATGCCAGATCTTACTTTTATTAAACTCTCTAGCTCGTTACCTTTAACTTGCCCTCCGCATGTGCAAAGAGCACCATACATTTGTATGACCCTCTTAAAACATTTGCAATACGTTTAATTTAAATAAATGAAATAAACATTAAATTAACCTGCTTTCTAACCTCCAGTTATCAATTATGTGTTACGGCGAAACTCATATCAATAGTCTTTTGATGGAACTCGATCGTTCTAGAGGCTGCAATGTTGTAGAAATAAAATACAGTAAAGAACATACAAGTAAGCATCGAGCATTATAAAAGCAAACTAAAGCAAGATAGCAAACGTATACATTTGTCAGCTAAGAACCATAAAGGCAAACGAAAGCATCCTAGAAATGCGTTACAACTAGCAGCCAAGCATCATAAAGGCCAACGAAAGCGACGCAACAAAGCTGCAAATCACCATAACTAAGAGTATCCTGTGTTGAAGCAACTGATATGAAAGGAAGCTTGGATAGTGATAGTGCCTAACTTGGTACAAAATTTAATATATACAATTGATTCATGTTAGTGATATTAAACACAGATTTTCTTTTTGCGGGTTAGACTTTGAATTTAATATCCAAATCAAACGCTGTTAATGAATTAAATAATAATAATAATAATAATAATAATAATAATGATGATAATAATAATAATAATAATAATAATAAGAAGAAGAAGAAGAAGAAGAAGAAGAAGAAGAAGCTGAATTTATGAATCTCAGATGGAGAAGAATGTGTTTCAATATGTACAAGACTTGAAACGAAATTACATTAAGTCTGGTATATTCATTTATTATGAGTAAAAGAGATTTTCATTATATTATCATTCCACATGCAGCAGATTGGAAGGAATACAGTTTCGAAAAAGTGTTTCTTTTATATATATATATTTCTGTTGCATTGCTTCCTAAGTTCAACGACGACATTTTCGTGAAGGAAGGAACCTGCTTTATTAATTTGTGCGAGTCATAAATTTGCAAGCCATTTAAAATATGTTACATTGGTATATTATCATGCTTGCTGAAAGTACCAACTCCAAAACTAATCACTCGCTATGTGTCATTAGTTGGTTATAGTGCATAATGAAAGATAACAAATAATGTTCATTGGATATATTATAGAATAGTTCTTTGAAATAAGTCAAACTAGAGCATTCTAAATAGTGTCTAAACATTTTACGTGGATGCAAGTTTTCATTGTAGACTTGCAACAAACTTTTATCTCTCTTCAACGAATTCATGACAATTAGCAAATTTCTATCCCGTCTATTCCATGCTTTTTCTGAATATTTAAAAGACACCACACACAATATATCATTCCATGTTAGATATCTTTATTATGAATTTGCTGAGTAATTTCAACTATATTTCTACTGTGCGATGTTCTAAATGTAAATCTGCATTTCTCCTTGTAAAGTGTTGAATTTTGAATTGTATTGAACCTTAAGGTTGAATGCATTGAGCATTAACATTTTATCACATTTAAGCCAGAAAAGTCTTTGAGAAGGGTCACTTCGATCTTTCTTATTTTCTCCCCCGTGTCAGTATTAAAACTTGAAAGGCTAGAATTTCCGACTCAGTGAGATTGCATAGGGCATTGCTACGCTGTCCTGAGGAAGTAAACATTTGAGCTACCAACCATAACCGCTTGATAGAAACCCATGTCAAATTATCATTTTCATAGAGAAATTGATATGCCTCGTACTTCACAGATTCAATGCTGTCTGAAATCTAATGGAATACATGCTTATCTTGGGAAAATTTAGAAACCGCTCCAGGTAAATTTAAACTGACGACCTTAATCAAAATTCTTTAGTTCTACAATACCTGAGAGGACTATTTTGACTCCGAGGGCACATAAAAATAATAGTGATTTCCTCGGTAAGCAAAAACGGGGACCACGTGACTGTCTTGTAAGGAAATAATAATAATGATATTAATGAGGACTTTGTGTAGCGCCTAATCTTTAGAAGCTCTAAGCGCTTTACAACATTAGACAATACCTATAAGATAAAAATCATATAATATTATTACAAAAACAAACACCATTCAATTAGAAAAACATTAAAAAATAAAAAACATGCTGAGAATATTTCAGGTAGGACACATTATTAGGTCTTTAAGTTTATTCTTGCAGTCGAAATAAGTGAGTTTTGAGAGCCCTCTTGCATGGGATCACTGTGTCTTTGTGTCTAAGTTCACTGGGTAATTCATTCCACGTTGCTGGGCCCTATAATGCAAAAGAACGCTGTCCATATGACTTTGTTTTCATAGTGGGAATAATGAGTATACGATTGTCAGAAGAGAAGCGTAAGTTTCTTGCTGGTGTTCACACATGGGTGAGATCGGATAGGTATGTTGGACTAGAGCCGGACAGTGAAATGTAGCACAGAGAACAAATTTTGTGTTTGATTCTGGATCGAATGGATAGCTAGTATATGGTACAGAGCAGCGGAGAGGTGTGCTCTGATCGTGGTACTCTAAGTATTATCCAAGCAGCTGTGTTTTGAACTTTTTGAAGTTTCTGGAGTAGATATTGAGATGAACCAGACAGAATTGAGTTACAATAGTCCAGTCTTGAAAGTACTAATGAACATACAAGTGTTTTAGCGGCATCAACTGAAAGATATTTTGCGAATTGAGCTGATGCGTCTCAGCTCAAGATATACAGCCTTGCATATGTTCATGACATGTTGGTGCAATGTGAGAGTACTTTCCAGAGTAACACCTAGGTTTCGTACTGACTGTGTGAATTTAATGTTGGCGTTGCTGATATTTATTGTTTGAAGTAAAGGGTGTGAATGAGAAAGTCTTTGTGTAGTGATCAAAATGGCCTCAGTTTTATCATCATTCATCTGCAGCTTGTTACATGTCATCCATCATATCACATCAGAAATACACCTCTTTACACCTTGGATGGTAGCATCAACTTCAGTTGGGTGGTTAGATTTGTATATTTGGGTGTGATCTGCGTACAATTGGTGAGACACTGGATGATGATCTATGACACTTGAGAGCGACTGAGTGTACAGAATGAAGAGAACAGCTCCAAGAACAGACCCCTGTGTAACACCACAACATAAATCAACTGGGCAGGAGTGTATTCTATTTGCAGATACAATTTGTACCCTGTTGACCAAGTAGGACTTGAACCACAGTAAGGCTGTATCATGAATGTCAAATACGTGCTGGAGACGGTGAAGTAATATATAATGGTCTATTGTGTCAAATGTTACAGACAAATCAAGGAGGGTGAAGACTGTAATCTTTCCGCTATCCAATGTAGAGAGAATGTCATTATCTACTTTTAGAAGATTAGTTTCAGTACTGTGGCAAGGGCGTTATGCAGATTGTACATTGCTAAAAAGACTGTTTGAATTTAGGTGAGATACAAGCTGGGATATTACAACCTTTTCTGTGAATGGGAGATTAGAAACTGGTCGGTAGTTTTTTTAAATCGTCATGGTCTAGTGTTGGTTTCTTCAGCAGAGGCTTTACAATGGCAGTTTGGAAAAATGATAGGAATTTCCCGGATGAGAGAGAGGTATTAATAACATCAGTTAGTGAAGGCAATACTGGATCTAAGCACTCAAGGAGCAGTGATGCTGGAATTGGATCAATTTAACACGACTTTGGTGCACTCTTCATCAGGATTGTACGTACGAGATCCATAGAGACAGATTGTTCAAATGCTGCTAATAGTTGCCGCTCAAATTCTGTATCCCAACTGTATGGTGACGACGAGTCAATTGAAATTGTGGTGTCAAGCTTATCTCTAATGGTTTGTACTTTGTCACGAAAGAAATTTGCAAACATGTCCGGAAGGTCGACCGGAGAGAAGGTAGTTGGAAGTGGTGTTGATTTGTTCCTTGACATTAGCTTGTTAGTAATCTGAAAGAGATCTTTGCAACTGGAACTTTCCATGATCTTACTAGTGTAGTGGGCCGATTTCGCTGCATGGACTACATTTGTAACATTCTTCTTAGCGACTTCATAGAAAAGAAAAGGTTTAGTGCTAGGACGCACAATCATAAAAGACATTAGAATTAAGGTACGCAAGTTTAATTTTCCAGGTAATTTTCTATTTTTTGATTGTTTGTATTTTGCAAAGGTGATTGATATGATTAGCAGCCATATTATGGATCGTATATTCAATTTCATGGAGTTATGTTAGTGCTAGAGTTGCTATACAATTTATATGATTAATTTTTACAGTTGCTATTTCATTAATATAACTGACGATTTCATACTATCCAAGTTTTCATATGTTTAGGATTTCATAGCGTTATATGAAATAGTTTTCTTGGCATGTTAGGATGAATTTCATTATCGTGAGTTAGCGATAATCACATATTTACATCTGATTTTTTTATGTTTAAATAATATTGTATGTTAGGGATAGCAGTGAGGTAGAATATTGTGGATTTTATGCAACAGTACTCGATCATGTGGTAGTGTAGGTAAAGAGATACGGTAACGTTCGATATACCACAAACGTGGTAATTATGACATGTCGCTGTGAGGCGAGGTTGATGTTCAGTCGGATTAGTTCAGAATTTATGCAGTGTGGATAGCTAGTACACTTCTGAGTAACGTAAGTGAGGGATTGTTATGTACATGTAGAAAGTGGTACATACAGAAACCATGGGGTAATTTCGTCCTTTAAGGAACAGCTTTCTGACGAGAGACGGGACAGTCCGAAGACAGCTGTCACAAAAAAAGGAGTGACGAGTTCAGAATAAAGTACTAGAAAGTCCAAGAAGGGGTGAAACGTAGAGAATAGGAAGGTTCGATGAAACAGGAGGATATTGATATACGGTCGAGGGAGGAATGTGATGCAATCATTCTTGGGCATTGCGCTCTTTTCATCATTTGATATTATCATAAAATAAATCCAAATTAAACACTGCTATTACATTCTGTTGACATAATTTAGATTGAATTGGAATTGCCGCTATTAATTTGTTTTGATTAAATTTGTTATATTTCGTGTCTAAGCGGGATCGTATTGCATTATTTCTTCCCAATATTCTTGCTCAGTTCTCTGTTCAAATTCTATTTTTCCACTCCCACCGGGGTATAACATCTTGGGAGGTCATCCCCTATTTAACGCCAGCTGATTTCCTTGTATCTGCACGATTGGCGAACTTAAGTTGGTCACCCACGGAATGAAAAATTGTATTAGTCACTTGGCCGAACATATGACAAATTTAAGTAGATATTTCTTCCTTAATGCCGTGCATTATCAGCGGTTTGTCGTTTATTTTCTCCTGTGTTTTGTTAATATTTGCACAGCAAATATACATCTTCAATCCAAGAAGCGAAAAAGTAACAAGAATAGCTTAAATTTCTTGGTCTTAATGTTAATATCCGGATAATCCGGATATTCGGATATTAAACTCAAATATTTATCGTAAGCTTCAGTATTTTGTCTTTGCGAGAGAACCGACATATACAAATTCGTTTCCTTTCCCTTTACTCTAACAAACCTGTTTTCTGGTTGATATCTCGATCAGCAGGTATAATTTCTAAATCTGATTTTAATAAGTCATTTATCGGATCCAGTATTGATTATAATATATTTAACTGGATAACTATTGCCTTATAAAGGGGGAAATACGTGGACTACGAAGCCTTGACTTCAATTGTAAAATGATATGCAAATCAATAATGGTAATTAACTTTTCTTTCATAATAAAGTTATCCAGACAAGGGACCTGAATTGACTATTTCCTAATAAACCTAAAGCAGCCATGTTAGCCTGTTTTAACTTCTCTCGTTAAATTGTGGCAAATATTACTCTATACAATACCAATCTCAAAAAAGGTATCTGACAGTGGATGGAAATATATCTGAAGATGTCCCTTGTATCTACCATACTATTGCTGGTTTTACTACGCAGATGACAAATAATATTAAACATCGATGTAATTGAATGGATTAAAAGGTCTGTTAATTGTAAAATAACATCATTCTCTCGGTTTTAATGTGGGCCTTACAACCTCGATTCTATGGCGGTTCAAATTAAAATCTGTACCATCATTTCAACCTTGACTATAAATCAATATGGTTGAATAACACACATGTCACTGTTGATTAAACAGTACGAGATATCGATTAATCAGCACCACATTTTCATCATGAACTGCAAATCAAACTTTACATGGTACAAATTATGTCAGACAATACGTAAATCTCTGAATATACACAGTGAAATACTCATCTGCATTTTTAAAATGAAACACTTTATTTCTGGAATTTATGAGTTAGATGGAAAATACTGTCACCTATCCCTTTAAAAGACTGTTCTTTGTAGAGTGGTACTATCAATAATATATATATCTCAAAATAAGTCATGAGGTTTTGTTCATGTCTTCAAGTGTTTAATCAGATTTTATTGCACTGTTTTATTAGGTCATGATACAGTGTGTAATCAGGTCTTGATACAGGATTTAATTAGGTCTTGACACAGTGTGTAATCCGGTTTTGATACAATATGTAATTAGGTCCTGATACAGTATGTAATCCAGTCTTGATACAGGCTTTACTTAGGTCTTGATATGTTGTTTAATCATGTCTTGTTACATTGTTTAGTCACGTTTTGATACTGTGTTTTGTTATTGAGGTACAAAAGGAATCACTCTTTGTTAGAGACATACATTTTACTAAGTGCAAACGAATATATATATACACGAATGTATAAATGAGTAACTAAGTATATGAATGAACGCAATCTCGTTGATACATGTACAACTTAACTAAATAAATGAATAGACACAAACTCCTTGATATGTGTAAAATTGAACTTAATCTATGAATATACACAAAATCGTTGATAATTGATAGTTGAAATAAATATATAAAAATACACATATTCCTTTACATTTGCATAACTTAACATGATGCATGAATAGACGCGCATTCCGTGATACTGTTTAATTAAGCTAAATAAATTAATAGACAAAGATTCCTTGATACATGTACTTGTAGAACTTAGTTAAATATTTAAATAGAGACAAATTCCTTGATACATGTACAACTGAACTAAATATATGAATAGACGAAGATTCCCTGTTATTTGTACAATGAAACTAAATATATGAATACACACATACCCTATGATACTTTTACAACTGAACTAAATGTGTGAATAAACACAGCTTCCTTGACACTTATTAAACTGAACAATTGAATCGACAGAATTCTTGATACTTGTACAGTTGAACTGAAAATATGAATATGATATACATGGTTTCCTTGATACCTGTATAACTGAACTAAACATATGAATGGGCACAGATTCCTTGATACCTGTATAACTGAACTAAACATATGAATGGGCACAGATTCCTTGATACCTGTATAACTGAACTAAACATATGAATGGACACAGATTCCTTGATAACTGTATAACTGAACTAAACATATGAATGGGCACAGATTCCTTGATACCTGTATAACTGAACTAAACATATGAATGGACACAGATTCCTTGATACCTGTATAACTGAACTAAACATATGAATGGACACAGATTCCTTGATACCTGTATAACTGAACTAAACATATGAATGGACAGATTCCTTGATACCTGTATAACTGAACTAAACATATGAATGGACACAGATTCCTTGATACCTGTACAGTGGCCTTAAATAGATCATATTCCTTTATAGTTGTAGAATTGATCTAAATAAATAAATAAAACACAGGTTCCTTTATATTTGTATAATTAAACTAAATATACGAAGATACATTTTCCTTGACACTTGCATAATTGAACCAAATATATGAATAGACACGTATTCCCTTGATACTTGTATAATTGTACTAAATATATCATATTCATTGATACATGTATAATTGAACTACATATATGAATAGACACAGATTCCTTCATGCTTGTGTAATTGAACTAAATATATGAATACGCACATATTCTTTGATACTTCCAGTAAATCAGTTTAATAAATTCATGTACAATTACATCATTCTTAAAAGCTGTTAGCGGTTATTAGAAAGAAAAAAAAAAACAACAACATGCATTGATGGTAAATCGTCAAAATGTGAAATTAATATCTTTGTTTTAATATGTTCGTGGATAAAATTCACAACATGAATGAAACTTCGCATAAACTTTGTAGAACTATCTTCCATCAGAATGACTTTAATATCGATATGACCATGGAGGAAGCAATTACGTAGACAAAAATCTGCTAACAAATCCACCCCTTATGTTACAAACCTTAAATTAAAACGACTAATAAAATGGATGCCATTAAAAGAAATAAGTATTTATAAAAAGCATACACAAAACCTGATATACCTAACAAAATAACACAATTTACTTCAGTTATTGGGTCTGGATTACAATAACACACGTAATTTACTTTCGTTAATGGTTATGGATTACAATTGCAAATATAATTTACTTCATTTATTTGGCGCCGATTACGATAAAACATCGTCTTTTTGGGTGTGGAGTGCGACCAGCATCTGATAAATTACGTAGATGCAAGATATTTAATTAGTTTTGTCTACTACAAAGAACAACACTTCATATGCGCTTATGACTTGATGAAATAACACATTTTTTTATTTTAGGTCTCATCGACAGGCAAACGGGGAGTGCAGAAAACGCTTTATGCCACTTATATTTTCTGTAGGTCTTATCGATAGGCAAAGGGTGAGTCCAGGCAACCCGTTATGCTTGTTACATTTTGTTAAGGCTTACCGAAAGGCAAAGCGCGATGTCCAGACAACGTTTTAAGACTGTTACATTTTCTGTATGCCTTATCGACAGGGGGTCCTGAAAACGCTTTTTGTCTGTTAAATTGTCTTTTGGTCTTATCACCTGTCAAACGGGGACACCACATATTACTTTATGCTTAATGTATTTTCTTTAGGCGTTGTGAAAATTCAAACGGGGTGACTATCTAAAAGACGTTGTTTTATGCGGGGTGACCATCTAAAAGACGTTGTTTTATGTTAAACAATTGGCTAAGTTTTAATTCTTTCCAAATGCATGAATGATTCAAGTTTTCTCTCTGTTTTATTTCCCAACATGAATGCGTATTCTTTTTCGTACAGTGCTGTCTTTACCAGCATGCTTCTAGTTCTGGTAAATCTTCTTTTATCAATGATATCATTATCAATTGTAATCTTATTTACGTTTCAGATGAACAAATTAACCGTTTATTGCCTTGAATGTTTCTTTTCTTGGCTTTCATGTCACTTTGAACACAGTATTGTCTATATTATGCCGAGAATATAGGAGCTAAGTACCTTTCTAAAAGGTACTGCTAAGCAGTCAACACTCTACCAAGTGAGCTACATGTGATCCCTCCAATGAATTTTATTTTCCGACAAAATTTTATTTGACCACAAAACATTTACCCTGTCCTATCAAGTAAATAAATATTTCATTTCTAGGTACTTGCACTATTAGATTGGATGCTAAGTCTTACAAATATATGACCCTTTCAGGATTCAGATGGACCTCAAGCAATAAACCAAAACCGACTTTTAATTTACGAGAGGAAAACCAAACGCTGTTTTAAAGCTGCATTCCGTCACCAAAACATGGTACAATTAGAGATAGACATGACATGATCAGTGGTTCTTTCCCAAAAAGACGTTGAAACATAATCTCTTTCAGGACTGTTATTTAAGAGCGAAGCAGAAAAGGAATATCCTGGCGAGTCTCATTACTCATCGGACAGAGAAGATTACAAATAAATAAGTTAGAGTGGCAAACAAAATCTGAGAAAAGTTCAATGTGTCATGTGGAACTGCACACATCTCACCCACAATTAAGTCTTGCTTGACAAACTCAAACTTAAAGCACGTGACTATTACTGTCCCAATATGGCAAGTATACATGTTGGGCCCGATATGAAATCTGTTCTGCCATTTAACGCCATTTTACCCGTTCGAACACTGATAATCTTATCACGATACATGTGATTCCTCAAAATTCTCAATAAGTTGAACTTGATGATCTGGATAAAGTTTTTTGGTACAACAATCAATCGTTACTATTAGCTACAAACAAAATATTTGCCATAGTTGCTTTAGGCTAATTATTGCCGGAGGTTTGAGAATTTGAAACAAACCTCATGTACTTTTAAAACCTGATTATGTGTTTATTATCAGCAGATGTTATCACCCACCTCTAATCAAGTCATACCTTCTAATAAGTTAAAAGTAATGCCTGACTGAAACATTGGAAGTATCAACGTTAAAAATATCTTAAAATGTTTTGTTTTTTCTTTCTTTCCTAAAGTTAAGCGAAAGTTTGTGCTGAACAAAATATTTACACTTCTTGCGGTATATTATTAAACTTATTTAAATTAACGCCGCAAACGTGTCATATTTTGCGCAAAAGAACCTAACTGAATACGTTTTGAATAGGATCTATCATCGCACGGAATAAAAGTCCCTTCACTCAATATGAATCAAACGTCAAAGCACAACTTGCCGTATATTTATGTTATTAAAATAGTTGCGTTCGTGCTTAAAACTAACCGTTGTCCCTGTAAACTTATCAAGTCTGAAATACCGTAATCTCCTTAACTCAGAGCACGTTTACACAACCCATCGATCTGTCAAACACATTTGAAATTCTCGACTTTAAAATACAATATTGGATTTTTTATGCATCTGGATCGAAACTAAACGCCGCTTGTTTATTGTTCTCACGATTTTGTAAAAGAGTGCTGGAGATATTTGTGATACCTTCAGACCCCTTCCCTACTTCTGTCTGACCATCCGTCTGGCAGTTACTACGTCTTCGTATTGCTGGGTGGAAATTCAAGACACTTGTTAGATATGTTGCCCTTGTGGTAAGCATGTGCGAAAAGAGTGTCATCATTGGCACCAAAAAAAAAAATCCACGTGTCCAATAATGTCCAGAACAATGACAGTTTCAAATACTATCTGCCTGAACTTCATATATGCTGGGATTTCATGATGACGTATTATACATGTAAAACATTTTACATTACGACATCTTAGTCACTGTCAAAAAGTAGGGATAAGTATCCAGAGACGGTGGAGGAGGATTGCGTTTATCTATGCTGAACCATTGTAGTTTATCTAGTTTCTTTTATATATCGATCTACATTTTTTAAAATATAAAATCATCACCAAACGAATTCATTAATAAAAACCACAATCAGCAATTTTAATCATTTTTAAATAATTGACAGTTTTATATTTAGTGTTCGTGCAAAGCAAATCTCTCTCTCTCTCTCTCTCTCTCTCCTATGATAATGATCAAAACCTATGTCAGTAGTCCCAATTCGGTAAGAAAGTAAGAGGAGATAATGCAATCAGTAAATGTTGGCTTACTCGGTGATGTAAGATCGATACCGCAAGGTGTTTAGCTAATAGCGTTTGACAGACACTAGAGAAAATTGATACCTCCTCTAATCCGCTTTCCAATTTACGGATCATTAAGACGATCCAATATACAGTTACTGATAGGAAAATGACAGCTATCTCATTTTGACGGCAAGGAAAACATCAGTGTATCAATCGGAAGCTTTCCCAATGAATGCACGTCATACTACTGAGAGATTCTTACCTAAAATATAATAGTTTGTGAACACATTTGGTGAGTCGCAAAGATTAAAAGAGGGTAATTTTTCAGAACATGCTAATGTATATACTAGCAATCTGTGCATTTAGTTAGAGCCCCCTGCAATTGAGGACTATCTATAATGTACAATTTATTCAGAAACTATTAATATTGTAAATGCAGGAAAGGTCTTCAAGGTACTCAAGTTGTTGACATGTTGGCGCCTCACATTTAAATATTTGTTTCTGATTAATGTTCTTCCAACTCAAGGTGGATACTTTAGAGGTATTTTGAGTTATTTTGTCACTTAATTTACCTTTATCGTTTTGTATGTATGTATGTTTCTGCTTTACTTATTCAGATTACCCTCACCTGTAAACAATCTGACACATACCAGCTTTGATCATGCATTCCGTGTGTTTACGCATGTCTATTTTTACAACCAACTGCATATTCCCCCTTTAAGAAGGGAAGATTCGTGAGGCCATCCTTGGTGAGACGGCTAAGAGCGGAGTACCTAATGGAAACCACGGAGCAACCGGAGGAAAGACGTTTAGCGTCTGGGCCGTTTGTGTGGCTCGAGCCAGCTAAGCATTGGTCTCAAGCAGAACATAGTCACGCTTCAGTGAGTCAAAATATCAATGATTATAACCACTCGATTACCGAGGCACCCTAATTAATAAAGTTAATTAAATTACCCCAAAAAAAACAATAAGCGTAGACATTACAAACATCGATGTTTTCTTCTTGAACAGCCGTGTCAATTCAAAATCAAACGGCAGAAGGAGTGGAAAAGTAATGCCGAGGAGTAGCAGGAATGACAACCCACCCTAAAATAAATGTTGCAGCTTGGAAAAACGCATAACTCTTTAATGTCGTTTAAATGATGAAATAAAATGAATCAGGATAGGATGCATTGCTATACAATCAAACGTTTGTATCGGTTGGCAGCCGAAATCGATAAAGTAATTTGTTTAACTGCTGCATCGATTCCTGCAATCTGTTCATCAGATGTAGAATGTAAATCCGTCAACATTTAACAATGCCAATAATCAACTCTTGTGCCAGCTCATCGATGATCAGATCATGTGATGCAAAGCTAATAGTGGATTTGCAGAGGATTGGTGACGTATATTGGAGTGACGATATAATAACATGTATCGGTAACCATAAAGTATAAGAATATTCATTTGATTCTAGTGTAAACTAGATTAGTATTTCAAGTCAAGAATTTAAAGCAGATATTATTGTTTATTCGTGACAGTGATCTACTTTATTTATAAAGAAGGCCTCCGAATTAAATTGACGGATAATAGTGTGAGCTCGAAGGGTTTATGTAGCCCAATGTTGTCCAAAATCATCCGCTGACTGTTAACATATATAAATCTATGTTGATGAGTTCTACCGTAACATACAGTTGCCAAGTCACACTTCACATAGCATTGATCTGTTATATGTAGGATTCACGTACCATCCGTATCAATTATCAATTATGTCATTTTGAAAGCTGCACCATCGGCAAACTGTCCACGAAAATAACATCAGAGCGTAGCAAGCGTTGTAATCGCATATTGTATTATACATTATTCATATGACTTGCAGAGACGGTGCAGATTAGTCACCTTTCAGTCTTCCTTTCCTTGTGTATTAGTTATGAAAATAATGTCAGCGCGTGTTTGTCACCTTCGTTTCCTATTTCCTGTATTCGTTAAGATGAGAAGGGTTTCGGTGAAATGTCCAAAAGGTTGTTCCAAAATATCTTCAAGCGGAACTCTGACAGAGATATTGTGGATGATGCCACAGAAAGGGCGTACACGGAGAATTGATATGACTCTCGTCCGTAAACAATTAGGAAATCTTTTTTTTTAAAATACCATTTTTCACAATTATCCATCCAAATTACCCTCAAGTGTCCGGAATTATTGGACAGATTATGACATACAATTGTGTGGATTGGAACATTAAGATATATTGTCGAAATAAACCAGTTATAGCACACCACCGACCAAATATTCAGATTGACAAGCTTGTTAGAACAACAACAACAACAAAAAAGCCCTCACAAACCAGAGATTAAATAGATTTTCAGAAATGAGTGGGTGTTAAAGATGCAAGACACACAAACACATGGTTAAAACGAACAATTTCTCCATCAGAGACGAGTGAAAAAGTCGACATTCACAGCAGTGACGAGTGAAAAAAATCGGTATTCAAAGCAGCACCATCACATGCAAAACACAATAAACACTATATATATATATATATATATATATATATATATATATATATATATATATATATATATATATATATATATACTGGGGAAATCGAAAATGTAAACAGGTGGGAAAATCTACATAGAACCAAAATGAAAATCATTCAAAAGAGAATGAACTATTGTTGGATAAAATATTTTTTCTTGTCACAATTGCAATGATATTATCCAGGAGAATTTAGCTAACAAACTTGAACATAGAAGCCCATGGAATCTAAATAAAATGTATTGGATACTCTGAAAGCAAACGATTGACTGAAAAAACCAATGTACATTTAAAATTATTTTCCCGTTTTCTTGATCATTAAATTTGACAGAATGAAGAAACAAAACCTTTATTTTCTTGCTTTATTTTTAGAATAAGTGACTTAGGCTTAGAATTAAGCTTATTCCTTTATGACCAGATATTATATCACCGCAAATGAAACTCCCCCCACCTTAATAGGCAAACGGTACTAATTTATAACAGAAATATCTAAGAAATACTACAGAAACCTTAACATCATTGTGCCTTGTGACTTTAGATGACATTGTTATATGAAGAATTTTATTTTCAGCTATTTTAGGACAATATTTTCAAACATTTATTCAAATGTAGATATCATTCATTATCAAATGATTCGAGAACGTTAATTACGGTTTGAAGGCCTCAATCATCTGTCAGGGAAACCGCTAATTAACGTTCTGAAATTTGCAAATAACAGATTTGTATCTCCCAGTCTCTGTTATCATTACGTTAGGACAAGACCATCGAAACGCTGTTGGTTCGAAAGTGCACAGAGATGCATGGCGTTGAGCTGGACTGTTAATAATGACCTTTCCTAAGAGGTCAGAATCGGTAATTGCGCATTCATACCTTGTAAGTAAGTAACTGCAAAATACCAATCACTAATTCCACACATTAGCCGAACCCAATATCACACCTTCTCGTATCTATAGTTTGGAAGATTTAGGATGCTTTTGTAACCAATAAGACAAATTAGCATCTGTTCGTATTAATGACCGTTGCTGTTTTTATTTTGGCATCGGTTCAGCTATTGGGATATTTTTAAATAAAGATTGACACTAAATTAAAACATGGCATATCGATGACTTGTTAGATGTTTGAAAGGAATAAAACAAAGACGAAACAAATATATATTCCGTGCAAGTGTACATTAAAGGATATTCTTGCAAATAAAGAGCCAAATTCCGTGGAAAATATAAAATAGTTTGCAGAAAAATAATAATTGATCAGAGCTATAAACCAGAAACTGATATTTAAAACATTTTCACATAAATGAATTTATCTTTATAAAAGCGATATCGAGTACGCTAGAAAATCCAATTGAAATAGTAAAGCAATAGTTTATTATCCACACCACTTCAGTTTCTAGATATTGAATGAAATGTAGTTGTAAAACATGTTTTTGTTTTCTTGCGCCAGAGGGCTTTTGTAAACTACAATATGCATGTTTCGTAGGATATACACTGGGACTGACACAACCAACCACAAAAGAGTAGCAAAGCTTATGGATTGAGATATTGTTCAGGGAGACGAATTGAAAATTCCTATCGTATAATGTAAGATTGAGTAATGCAGTGTAGCAAAGGTCTGACTGACCTGAAAGGCAATCAAACTCCAGAGATGCAAATAATGGTAGACAATAATGAGCGAAAGTGTTGTTTCAGGATAATTGTAACCAATTTTCTGATTTTTGCCTTCATCTTCAATGTTAATCTATCACATTAGAAACAAATGACAAGAATCATCTCTACACTTTCTTTTGACTTACTAAAATTAGATTTGTATTGAAGAGTTGACGTTTAATATTACATATCATAATCCCCATTGCAAATTCCAAGTTATTATTACTAGGATAAATGTAGTACTTGTCGTTAGTTCTTCGTACTGTGAATTATATATCACATAAAGGTGCAAAGTCCATATGATATATGAACGTTTTGCAACATTTCAACAGTATTACAATAAATGGACTAAACGCTGAGTCGTCCTGGAACTGATTTTGGGAACCGTTTGGGAAATGACGATCGACAAAGTTTAACGCAACTACCTTGTAATGTACTCTGCTAAAGAGAGAGAGAGAGAGAGAGAGAGAGAGAGAGAGAGTTAAAAATTCACTATGGTTTTCCAACTGCTTGGGCTCAGCAAATTCTTCCTCAGGGGAAACAAATATACAAAACAAAGATTTAACACAAAATCTACGAAATGTCTGGAATCCTACATGTTAGAATCACAAAGGGTAACTTACAACAATACAAAGTTGTGCAGGAATAGCATACGAGCTGGTTCATGTTTCTATCACATAATAAACCAGGCAGCATATTTCGACCTAATTCTAAATTAAGAACAAGGGACTTTGACAAACTATGGTGAGAGATCGACAACAGAAATTATATCCCAGTAGAGTTATGCAACGAGGTTATGAAGGACAGATGTTAAAATAATTGTGTCCTGATAATTGACAAAAACTATAATAATAATAATAAAAATATTAATAATAATAATAATAATAATAATAATAATAATAATAATAATAATAATAAAGACAATACAACCATAACAATTGTAATTACTTGATGAATATTTGCCTAAACGTTTCGTCGGATTCGAAATTAATGACTGTCTGTAATTTTGACTACGCTACAACCGGAAGATTAGATTTTTTTTTTCCTTTACGTCAAAATTCCCCATGAGATTTTATCTGTGGTACCCGGTATCGTTCCTTACGTGTGCGTTCAGTCCAACCTAGGTTAGATTCAATAACTCGAGGACTCGACTGAATGTCTATTCCAGTTGCAATGGTTGGTGACTTTCGCGCAGATTTTATTGCGAGTATGGCTTTTGTGATTATTCAGTTTAGATAAGATACGGGCATATTGTACTACGATACGACTAATATGCTGCAGTAGTTCAGAGGTGAGCAACAACAATTTCGACTTCTGAAACTGAACAGCATTCATGACTGACATCTCTTGTTCAGTCATAGTTACATTCAAGCACGCTGACTTACGCAATAGTGTGTGGCAATTGTATCATATTACACCATTTTTAGATCATGTGAGATTCAGTTTATTCAAATTAAATATGAATTCCTTTTCTTGGGCTGTTTGCATTAAGACGCATGTGCGTATATGTTCACACACACACACACACACACACACATGAGTATTATACAAAAATGAGGAAACAATATATTTGCATCATGGAACTACGCATGACAACTGCATAGTAATGTGCCATACGACATTTTTTTCTGACATTCCTTATATGTCACCATCCTAATTAAGATGATCAAGCATGGCACATGTCGAAATCTATTACATGCAACATGTGGTGCAACGATTTATTATGGAGGAATATTAATGAATAGATGAGAAATATGTAGCAGATATGGGCAGTTATTCCCATGCTCTCCGGTTGGGTTTTTGATGTTTATGTTTCTGGCAGTTGCTTTACGATAATAGATATGTGCACATGTAATCCCAAATGATTTTACGCATACCTCAAGAGGAATTAACTCCACAGAATACTCTTTTTCCATTTTGTTTTGGAGCATAATTGCATCACTGTACAAGCTGAATATAAAAGATGTTTTTACACCAAAGCAGCATTTGAAAACGTTAAAGTTTCTACACAAAAGTAGATTGTTACACCGATATATTTTAGGTTATGGAAATTCAGTATCTCTGGATCATATTGAAAATATATTGTTAGCGCTCAAATCAGATAAGTTATGTGTCCCTAAAATTGTTATAAAATAGGGATATCGATACATTTACGTAAGTGCATTAGTAATTAATGTATGAACATATCTCTATATTGCATTTGTTCATGTCCTCAGCCTACACGTGCAGTACACAAAACGTTGATGAATATGTAAAGCATACATGTTTCCGATTACGAATGCTTTCTAAAGTGGAAATCTGCATTCAATGCAATTGTCTTCCGATTTAGTATCATTTCTTTCTACCAAAATAATGTAGCAGATTATCTACATTGCAAGCTTGTTCCCAAAATGATCGTTGAAACCATTTACAGTCTATCTTGTTCTGTTAATGCGTGATAATTAAGTAAGTAGCAGAACAAGAAAAGAAAAAAATCTGAAAACTATGTTTAATGTCACATTATAATTTTGCCGCTTTTTTCATTTAGGAATTAAGATATAAACATTTTTGTCGCTTTTTCAAATATCTCTATGACATTTGCACCTTAATATGTTATGTATTCATCTCTACAACCTTTAAGACGATCATTTACATTGAAAGTAATGTACGCGATTATACTGCGGTTTCTCGCTTTTACGTTTTGTGATCCGGATACACAAGATACGTGACACTAAAATGTAACAACTAATAAAGATTATGGGTGATCATCTTACAAATGACACTTAATTAAGGGACAAAACGAAAGTAGTACAGAAGATTCATGCGACGTGCTTATAATTAAGCTATGAAAATAGCAAGTAAAATAATTTATGAAAGGATGAAAAAGTGAAACTGTAGGAAATATTCCAAAATGGCATTGATTGATTTTCAGAATTCAAACAACTGAAAAGAAACTTCTAACAGCACAGTTCTGTTGCGTAAACAAACCCCATCTAGTATGGATTATTCCCGGCCGCAAAGTTATCACTACACGAAAATGTCTTGTTTACTTGTAGAATAAATAAGGCTGTCACAAAAGAAATATTTTTCTTACCTATGCTGAACATGAAGAAATTGTATCCTTGGTGATCAAAATTAATTATATGAAATATCTCTTCTAGATAGTTATTTAATTCAACAACAGATGATATAAATCTAATGTGATATGTACGAAGCATGCCGAAAGGGTGCCAACTGAGTTTTTCATTGACACTGAAGTCCGACAGACAGTTTTCGTTCGAAAGCAGTACCACGACGAATTAAGCTAAATGATACTTTTAACGACACCTGTAAGTTGATATGTAATGACTTATATCTTTACTTTATCTAAACGAATAAACTACGTGAATGATACAAAACTGATTTAAATGTAACCATTTCTTCTAAACTCGACGTTACTGTAATGGACGTTAAACAAACAATTCCCCTGGAATCTACCCAGTCATAATTTTGTGAGGGATCTCATCTTTTAACAAGAAATACCACACATCTGTCAATACTTATTGATAACTTTTATTACGCTTGCCTTCAAACTTGAATCACTAGAGACATAACGATAATGTTACTGCCGATAAATACGACAGCAAGTGTTCACGTGGTCTGCAACCTGTACTCAACCGCATGCTGCAGAGATAGAAACAATGCATACAAGTATGTACACCACAAATAATTAAATTTAGTAATTCAATTTACAAGGTGTCCAGGTCTCTCTAAATCAACACGTTTTCATCATTTTCCGCTTTAATTTCCACGTTCATTTAGAAGAAACCTATATCCACATCTATGCTGCTTCTGTCAGATGGAAAAAGCAAGGTGCTGTGGCACAAAGTATGGAAATATCACAGATACTGCACTCGTTGACTTCCTTCTCTTATGCCAGGTACTCAGGTGTTTTGAATATATCGCACGCAGGACACGATAATCAAGATGGTAACATAATAAACAGCCCTACTTCTTCCATACACACACTGGTGCAGAATTACAGCAGCACTGCCGACAGCTGATGTGCCTTCAAATAGAAACAGTAAAAAGGTTCTCACTAACCAAAGCATTCATCAATGAAACGCATGGAGTTATTAATAATTGGTAGTTTCCAGTTAGTGATTTTGACAAACTGTGTATTGCAATATATAAAGGGCATTGACCTTTTATAAGGGTTGAATCCCGTAATCATCATAGAATATGAACGTAAAGGTAATACATTTTTATATTTTCAGGTAGCTTGTCGTTCTGTGCTGGTGCCAATGTTTAGCAAACATTATTTAATGAGATATAAGCGGGATATTTTCCGTCGCTACTAGGTGTTTTTGAACTTTTGTGATCTTACATATTTTGTAATCATATATATTTCTAACTGAGCATAATTCATTATGGACATAGCATGAAAGAAATGCATTAATGAATTTAATGCATTAGCGTTTTATTTGTTTAAATGTCTAGATATATTCGGCCAACCTCTAATATTCCGGCAACTCTAAATGAAATATATAATATGCATTTGTCTTCAGATGTACTGTATCCTTCATGGGTCAAATAGAAAAGAAATTTTAGCGCCATTTAATATGTTCTTGAGGAGGTTCTAATTCGTCAAAATCCAACATCAGTTAATACAATTACATTCTCGTGTTACGAATGTGATTGGGTTGTATGAAGATTGTTTTCCCACGTCACCCATGACTGTTTTTTATTTTGTCGAAGAAATTTTGACCACTGTACTAAAAGTTCAGACGAGGATAAAATGATTCCATGTCAGTACCCAGCCAAGTAATTCGTACATAGATTTAGAGGCTTTCCTTGAGTAATACATTGCTTAGATGAATCGACGTAATCTATATTTTGAGATGCATTTCTTTTTGGTTGTAAAAGTAACGTGGTGGATGTGTACATGCAAAGGTAATATGTGATACCCTCTCAGCGCATGTTTTGAATGACTCGGAAACAGAACTCTGACCTAGACAAATATGATCAGCTGTTGAACGAAATATGCTGTATAAGTAAAGTCAGGTCTTAGAGTGTGTAATAATCTATAACAATAATGTCCCTTTGCAATAGTAGTGTGATTGGGATGCTGCTCTGAGGTCAGTTTAGTTAAATCTGTGCATAAAATATGTCCGAAAATTCAGATCTAACCCATATCAGAGATTCTTGAAAGTCTTTGCAAAATGCATCTTAAATCGCCTCACATTATTTGTATTAATCATTAAGGATGAAATAATGCAATTTGATCTACAAACATAGGTACACTGTACGGATGTAGAATTTATCGTACAGCCCGCTGTTTCTATTGTATGCGTTCCATCTTGTACATGCAATATTGACCTTAATGTGGGAAAACATAGAAAAGTAACTCCAAAATGAAATGTATTCATTTTTAGTTTTAGGTTTGGTTGAACCTTGATTGCTCTAACTGGACATTCATACAGAAGCTTATTTAACATTATAATGAGTCATTTTACTTAGTTAATGGAGACACTCTTAGATATGCATAAAACAATTTTCAAATAGATAAAACAGAACTGACATTGGTTAAATAATCTTAATAGTTACATGTTCAACATAAAGATACGTTCATTCTTATTTAGATTTCATGTGATCTTCATTATTAATATTTGTATTTTCGATATAAATGTATCTACTTATAACTTAACTTGTTCTGGTTAGACTGTATCACTTTGAACATGTATAAATATTTTCACAATGAGTCAGCTTCCTTTTGTAATATCTTTGAATTTACTTTTTCCCCACTTGACCTTCCTGTGTACTTCTAGGTATCAAATGTGATGTAAAATATTACATCCTCCTCAATTCGAGCCATAATAAAATTCTTGATACTTAGTGTTCCTCATAAAGTATTTGATGTTTGGATGTTCATGATATGTTATCAGGAGGAATTGTCGCTTTGTAAGTTTTAATCTATTTCATGTGCTTGTACATTAAATATAATTTTAAATCTCCAAGTCTGGCACATTTTCACTTTGAAATCACCATGTCTGGCACATTTTTACTTTGAAACCTCTGTGTCTGGTATATTTTAATTACATTTACTTCAAAATGTCGTGTGTAGTGCATTTTCATCCTACCCGCTTGAAATCTCCGTGTCAGATAGATGTTCCCTTTGAAATCAAGATGTCTGGTACATTTTAACTAAGAAATTTTCATGTCTGCTACGTTTTCACTCCATGTACTTGCAATCACGATGTCTGGTACATTTTCACTGAGAAATGTCGATGTCTGGTACATTTTCATTCCATTTATTAGATATATCAGTGTCTGGTACATTTTCACTTTGAAATCTCGATTTAACTGAAATGTCCATTACTGGCATATTTTTACTATGTAATGTCCATGTCTGGTACATTTTCAATATGAAATCTTTATGTCTTGTACATTTTCTATAAGAAAACTATATATCCGATACATTTTCACTATGAAATTTCGACGTCTGTTACATTTTTCCTGTAAAATTTCCCTGTCTAGTACAATTTCGCTATGAAATCTCCATTTCTGGTACTTTTTCACTTTGAAATTTCTTGCAACATAGTGATGAATTACATTAAAAAGCCACACATTATCTCTTATCGGGTCAGGCCTGGTATCGGGAACAAAGTGGAAAGCTGGATGTTCTACCATGATCCCCAGTAATCAGATGGTGATTATCAAACCCTTGTCAAATACTCGGCAACAGTAAGCAGGATTAGATCCTGCTTTCTTAATGGGACATACTGCTTTAAGTCTCCATAACAGAGATCCGCACCACTGTTTAAAGAGATGCATCTTTCCTTAAAATGTAGTGACCTATTAGTAGTGTTCTATTACTATGGACACTTTGAGCGTGCTGTTATCTTTTTTAACAACTAGCCGAATACCTGACACCATAATTCGTGAATACCTGACAGAATAAAGCCCGAATGCCTGACACAATAAAACTGGTTTACAGTACTTCTCTGTCATTCTTTAGAATGGAGGCCATGGAACAAGTATACTGCAGTTTCCCCTCAAAATCACTATGAGCTATTGTGTTTCACTGACAGTGGTTCTGACTTCAACATATCTGTTCATACTGAATTAGGAACCATTTAAAAGTTCAATATACACAAGTCTTCCAGATGACCTTCTGCATAATTATCTACGATTTCAATGGTATTTAAAAAGTACATACTAGACACTGAATTGGGATTATATTTTACCACTGTACCATGGAATACTTTTTCAAGCATTTTTGTTGAAAGTTTTTGACCCAATTTTGAAACCACCTGTAAACAGCAAATGTTTGACAAAAACAGTATTGCTTTCATAAATAAATGAGGATAACCTAGCTGTATATTATCATATATTTGTCTATGAATGTCAGTTCGGTAATTTCTATACAAGAACATGAAGATGTGAAAAAATAAATGCAAAGGACAGTACAAACAGCTACAAAAACATGATATTCTTTCTCTGAACAGTTGTGAATACTCTTGATCTTTATTTGCAAAATCAAAAGCATAAAACCCTATTCAACGTATACTCTGTCATCTAAAATGAGTTTAATACCGTATAATTACATGTAGAAAATGCGCACGAGACCTAACGTTATCCTCGTACATGAAACTTAGTTAAGTTGGCAAGGGATAGTTTCGTAAATTTACTGTCAAATTTCTTAACGTAAGGTTATGGTGTGATTTTTCAAATATTATTGTTTAATAATTAAAGATATATTTTTGAATTAGGTGTGTTGTTCTTATTGTTCTTGAAATTGATGTAAGGCATTTGCATCTCCAATAGTTACTTCGCAGTATATAGACAGTGAAATAATCGATAGTCGGCTAAAAATAAAAGATTGCAACACATCAGTAGACATGTGGATTCAGGCAAGTATAATAGCTCAAAAACTGTCTGGATGGCAATTGATTTTGAAAAGCTGTTTAGTAAACAATGTTTCCTAGAATTATCACCTATGGAATGGGCCGGCTTATGCGCTGTGAGCATCACTTGTTGTCAAAACTGACCTGTGGACGTGAAAGATGCAGGTATAAATGTTGGATTAGGTTCACAAATTTTCTCTGCTATTTGCTATCATTTGCTTGTCAGGTCCAGTAAATAATATTCGTATGCGTTTTTTTAGCATGGCTTTCCCAAAATATTGATCTTTTGACTTCACTTGTGTATTTGAGTTTTAATGATTTTGAATATTAGGCATGTGGAGTAAGTAATAAATTTGTGGATAAAATATGTCCCTTGTACCCTAAACCATTACGTTTCCCTAGCTGTCATGTTTGAAAGCGCGATTGCTCTAATTATCTCTTCATAATAACAGCTCAGCACCTTACCTCTCCTTTCTTTGCTGGTGCCAGCTGTAAATAGAAAGTAATTATATCATTTATATGTCAGTATAAATGCACACCTGTATTACCATCTAATTTGTTCGTAAGGCATTGAACTGAATGTAAAAACTAAAAGTATTGTAATTCATGAATTTTAAATCAAACATTTGCTTGTAAAAGTAATTACAGTCATAAGGTAATCGCAGAGATTATGATATCACTCACACCATATGGCGCTTGCTTATTGTTTATCTTATTTGGTATTCGTGATTTCAAGAATGTCTTCGAGATTTTGTGATTTACTTAAGCAAATCTATATAGAGAGAAAAAATGGCCGAAAGACACTCCTTTTTTATAACAAGCCATATCACTCATTAAAACGTCTGAAAATATAAAAAAATCTCGCTGATGGCTCAAATCATTATGACATCATTGTTGAGGTTAATTGAGCTCTGAACTTAAGTTCACATACATGGGTTCATAGTACGAAGCTAGTATATAGTGTAAGATATCATGGAAATGATAATGGTTTCTTTGCGTGATCTAAGCGTTACTGTCTCTGAAAGTTAATTTACAACAAACTAATGTGTTTCTGTCCGTTGATAACCTAATTAAAATCGCGAGCTACCTTTCCCCATAACGGTAATGAACCTATTGGTTTTCTTGACATAAACATTCAAACCATTTTGTTCTTAGTCAGGATATTCTGGCTTTGCTTGTGTTTCTATCTTTCCTCATTGACTGGCATTAGTTACAATGTCAGTAAAGATCCTTCTAATTATGATTGTTGTGGTAGCAGCTCATTTAAGGCAAGGCATGTTGTTAATTTATACGTACTCATCTGAACGTTTATTCGTATATGTATCTTCAAAGACAGACGTGTGAATTTCTGTGGCGTTTTGTGTATATAAAATCTTGAAATAATATCATATTTATCTTAATGTAAAAGAAATGCCAAAAGGTTTCTAAAAAAGCATCAGCGTACACGTATTAATGTCTGCAGTAAACGTTTTTACTCTGAAAGAGAAATCTTCCCGGTACGCTGAGTATGTTGGCACAGTATGTGCTTATCAGTCGAAAGTGAAATGTGTTTAGTTTCATGGAAACAGAAAATATCGTTCTCAGGCCGAAATTATGGATTCGATTGCTCACTTTTGATTTACTGGCTCAGATGTTCATGTGCATACGCTGCTGTCCGAATAGCAGATGCCAAGCTATTCCTGAGTATTTGATAAGCTTTTTTTTTCCTTCGCTACTGATCTTTTCACCCTCAATCTTCCACTTTTTAGTGCGTCGGTCGTTGCCCAAAATCTGTCCCATAGATGAATAATTGCCTAATTATGTACACAATCTAGGACTAGTACACGTTTTGTCCCTGGCTAATCCTAGGTATAACCGAACTCCGAATATACCGCACAAATGGTACTTTTGTGAACTGTTCTAATTATTTAGAGCAAGCAAAAGGCCATAGCGGCAGTTAACATAAAAAAATAAATAACAAAATTAAAATTGAAAACTAATATACGCCAAGTCGTGATGGGACTTGGGGTTGGAGTTGGGTGGTGGACCTTATGCGCGTTTTTAAAGTCATGACCTCGGAGATGGTGATCACGTGATACACTGATGTTTTGTTTTCGCGTGGCAGGACTAGAATTCTATATACATGTCACTGATACAGAATAAAGAAAGTTATTGCGCATGAAATTTTGTAATCAGTAATGTCCTGCTTCACTGCACGCTGAACATGAAGTTTTTAATACTGAATATTCAAAGTCGAACAAATATTTTTTGCAAGGCAACACAACGAGATGACTTGTTGAGCTGTAAGATTGAATATAATTATTTTATATACAGAACTTACCATTTAATACATGAAGTTTGACGTTTGTAATTAAAAGATCCGAGGATCTACACACATAATTCCCATCATCCTCCATTTGGGCTTTGTCTATTTCCAAGATACTCGTGATTGTGTTCTCTTTTAAAGATATTTTCTTGGATATTTTTATCCCTCCGTCCTCGTCAGTTGTAATTCTATTTCCATTCCTAAACCAGTCTAGTGCCTCGGGTGGATAATACTGCGTAGTTGCGTTGCATATAAGGCTAATCTTGTCACCCTTCTCAACGTATGTATTACCAGATATCTCTATGCCTGTAAGCATACAAAATCAATGTCACTAAATAAAGGTCGGGTATCAGGTAAGCACAAAGATGGAATAAAAACCAAATGAGTGCTGTGTCTGAGAAATAAACTCTCACTTAACTGAGTCTGCTCTTTCGATGTCAAGTGTATAGAATAAGTGTCGTATGAAAAGGGGTTTACATCCATATTAGGAGAGTCAGAGAAATATAAAACTGGTCGATTCTTTTGTCGGGTTTACTGCATTTAAGAAAACTCTCGTAAAGAAAGAAAGCTAATAAATAACGTTAGTGTGCGTTATATGAAATGAAAATCTTTTAAACGCATTCTGATTCCGTTTTTCTTTTCTAAACAGAAACTGGCGTTCAGCTTGAAACGATGAATTAGTCAACCACTTACGATGTGTAAAAGACAAAGTCATGTCAATGACTTACGATGTGTAAGAAACAATGTCATGTCAATGACTTACGATGTGTAAGAGACAATGTCATGCATTAGATATTTTGTAACTGATGAGATTTTGCTTCTGATCCCTTTCACTAATAAAATGAAACTCTATTAAAATGCAAGGATTTGAAATCATGTGCTTTAGCTTTTTGGTATTAGTCTGTGAAAGCATTATTATATTCTTCAAACCGTTTCCAAAAAAATCTGATATTTTACAGTTGAACAAATTCATGAAAAGATTTTAAATGGATTACATGAAAAGGAAATTAAACGTGTCCATTATTAATGCAAATTTCATTTATTGAATAAAGATATATTTTCTACTGCATCTTGGATCCTGAATTAAGACACAATATAAAACGTCTTAATAATGCATAATATTCGAAAGTGGTATAATTCCGAAGTAACTAAAGTTTGATATTAGATTCCCAGGGTAAAATTTATCAATATCAAAATCGGGGTTGAAAATTAGAACAACACTAATGATATATTTCCAATATTGTTCCAATTTACAACAGACAACGAACAAGTAATTTCTTGCTGAAAGACACAAACCACTATCAGGATTTATAAACGGACAGAAATATTTCATTATAGATGCAGCTGTATAAACCTTTTATCCTCACTTATAAGTCCCATTGTACTGCACCCAACATAACCATGATTTGCCGCAAGATCATAATCTATGTGTTTGTTACACTGATTAGCTCTAACAAACCGCACTGACCCAGATGTGTCAGTGCACCATGCGATGCCAGACATAGATATGTGCAGTTTACAGTTGAACTCGACTTATAGGCAAGTATATACCATTGTCAATTTACAGGTTGCCGTTTGTTACGTGTTTAGGCTCGAATAAACAGTAACACAGAAAGAGTGAAAATAACAAGTTTTAAAAAATTTAACAAATAATTTATTTTCCTGGAAAAATTCTGTAAAACTGAAAAAGGAGAAGAACTTACAATTTGAAGAATCAAATCCAAACATAATCTAAGAATAATCCACGAATTATTTTGCAAAAGTCCTAGTGACAAATGTTCTAATAATTTCAAGTTCGAATCCTGATGGAAAATCCAAGATGGATGACGATGACGTATGCTGTAGTCAGTAATGTGCTTATCTACGGTTCATTGTAGAAATACAAATAATGGCACTCCGGTATTGGAAATCCAAATTTGTAAGCAATGTCTTTCCAAAATATCTGTGTGAGCACTCCTCAAAATATTTCCAGAGAAAAAAGAATTAATCCTTTTGAAATCCAACTGATCTGAAGAAAATTATAACTCAAAATCAGGCTACAGCAAAATAACTTGACATCAGTGTAAAAAGCCCAAAATTGAGAAATATCTCTCAAAGCATCTCTATTAAAACTAACAAATGCGTAGTAATGGAAAAACTGGAATAGAGAAATCGAAAGGGGGGTCACATGATCGTGTTTATGTCACGTACACCAAAAATGACCCTGACGACAACACAATCATTTTAAAATAAAAAAGTACTTGTTTACGAAGGTTGCTACAATTTCTGAAACAAGGTCAAGATTTACATCATCAACTGGTGTTTACGAAAGAATGATTCAGGTCAACTAATTTTCTGGGAAAATATCATCTCCAGCGAATAAATTTATATTATAATAGGATATAATAGAATAAAAATTAAAACTGACAAGCAATTAAATTAAAATAAATATGAATTAAATCAGATATATGTTCTATTTGATTAGCTCATATTCTTTCCAGCATGATACGGAGAATTAGAAAAAGAAATAAATCTGAAACAAAGCAGAGCCCTTAGCTGACCTAACTTCTCCGATTTTGACTAATACACATTTTTACTAACGAGCAATGACACATTGGTATTAGACTCTTATGGGTTTGTAAGGTAATACCGAATTATCTTCGCATTGGAATATTGAATATTTATTTTTTAAAGATAGGACATCTTGTGTCAAAAAATGCAGAATAAGTTTTCTGATAATGTTGAAACGTTTTGTCGCCAGTCTTTGGTCAATTAATGATGATAATTTAGAAGACTGTGCTGCTTTTGCTCTTTTATCCATGCATCGCCTGTACAAAAACGTAGTGCACCCGTCATTCTTTTTTTTTCTGGGTCTTCTGTCATGCAAAGACAATCTTTCGTCTTTTCGGTACGAATTAAAATTGATTATTTATTTACCAAAATAATATACTTAATTTAATTTTTATAAAAAGATACAGCTGAAGGTTTGAACATTTCGTTTTGTTTTGGTTTGGTTTGTTTTGGAGAATATTTAAGCTCTCACTGTCATAAACCACAAATAAGTGTATTTGACATTTTGGAATTTCAACATTCGCATGAGAATACAATTTTAAGAAGATTTAGTGCAGCAAGAGCTGACTGACATTGCCAATCAACTGTTCTATGTGATGTTGAATCTGATAACGATAGACTGAACACTAAGCAAGCATTCCTATCTTAAACCAATTAAGATCACAACCATTGTGAAACAGGCTGTAAAGAAAACCTGAAAAAAAATTCTGCAGTGTTCGTTTTTTTAAAAGAAAAACTAAATTTTTATTTCAATCTTTGCATTTGGACTGCAAAATATGCGAATTTAAATTTCCTAACACAATACAGGGTATGAGATGTTATATTGCATGGCATCGATTACTACAGTGCAATATATGTATTATAAAGATTAAACGCTGCTGAAAGATGTTTTTGCTTTCACCCTGTTGCCCATCAAACATCTAGTGGTCACAATCATTGCCGATAAAACGGCAGTGGAAAAATGTCAGAGTCCTTCTAAAGATTCTACCAATGACAAGGGACAATGGTGTGTCTGAATGACAATGACAATGACAATAGTGCAACTGAATGATAATGACGCTGGCGTGTCTGAATGACAAGGAACAATGGTGTGTCTGAAATGATCTGTGTATATATTGCATATCAAGAGGAAGAGAAGCATCAAGTCATAACGTTATACTGATGCATGCAAGAATGGTGAATAGCGTATCGTCTTGAACCCTCTTAATTAGTTTAAAGCATAATTATATCACAAGAGTCAGAATTACATTGAAAAACTATTTAAGTAAACTCTGCAAATTTAGGAACTCATTTTACAGTAGAAAATATCCTTCAGCTTTTCATAGCATGCTCGTATGCGAAGATGCAGCTATATCAGAAATCTACACCACATAACGGGGTCGTAACAGTGTATCCACACAGCTGCAAACAAATGCATAGGTCAGGTAAATCCAGGAATTACAAGACGATACAATTTTAGCCTAGTACGTATAAAGTACATATCGGATTGCAGATGGAGCATCTAAATCATCCACGTAGACTTTTATTTACGTACTATGGACACATATTCTAAACCGTTTACTATATTGTATTTTTTTTTTCTCGGCTCACGTGGATATTCCAGAATACGCATGTTTTGATTTTTGTGTTTGCATCAAACATTCATGACTTGTCCAAACACAGGGATAACAAAAAGGCTATCAGCGCAATTGGTCAACAGTATTAGACCAAATTTCGGACACGAAAGTATAAATGACAGTAAGCCAGGAAAAGAGAGCGATATTTTATCAACCATCAGGAATATACTATGTATGAACGGTAAATTGCAATGCTGAATTAGATCAAAGAAAAAGCCGCAAAATGTATCATGAATACACTTCAACAGCAGGTATTGGAAAGACTCTTACGTGTTTCTCAATAAGGGCAAATATATTGCTCGTGCTATAGTAAAAATACCCATATATTGTAGCCTGAATATAAGGAAATCGTTTAGAACACAGCACGTTTTCAAATGAGTCCATTTAGACCACAAAATGTAGTTCTGACTTGAAGTTCATTACTATGCCAATTAATAATGCATTACAATTAAATCCGTAAATAAGGATATGAGATTTCCAATATCAGCCAGTACCCTATTGACAATTTGTTATTATAGCGAATAATATCTAAACTTTTAGATGACATGATAGGTAAAAGAAAGGCCTCAACCGGAAGTATTCCATTTTATTTGTTAGAAATAAGATGAAACAAAACTGTCAAAGAGAGTACAGAATATTTTTTGTGTTGTTCGTCGCAGTTGTTATACCAAAAAGAGAAGATGTTCATAAAGTGTCATTAACTTAAACTTATGATGTTTTAATGCTGTTGGAAACAAATATAAAATTGATACTAAAGAAAAATGAAGCGGGCGAAAATTCCTTAAATATTGTATCCTGGTTATGAAATGTGTACGCTTGCTCTGTTTCATTTTCTGAGGACACATGGCTACTATACTATGGAAAGAGTTCATACATGCATCGTTTGGAAACAAACATTGAAACTGATCAAGCCAAAACAAATTATGCAAGAAAAGAATACATCTGAGCGATTAATCTGACCGTTGCAATGATTCAAAATACAATCTTTGGACTACATTAACCTGACCACTCGAATGCTATAAAATACCAGGTTTTGACTACATTAACCTGACTGCTGGAATGCTCTAAAATACAATATTTGGACTGCATCAACCTGATCGCAGGAATGCTATAAAATACCAGCTCTAAGTTACATCAACGTGGCTGATGGAATATTCTAAAATGTCAGTTTCAGAAAAACATCAACCTGGCTGCTGGAATGCTTTAAAAGACCAGCTTTTGACAACATCAACCTGACCGCTGAAATTCTTTTAAAAAACAATATTTCGCCTACATGAACCAGACCTCTACAATGTTCTATAATAACAGTTTCGGATAACATCAACCAGACGGTTGGATTGTTCCAACATAAAATTTTTTGGAATATATCAGCCTCGCTGTTGTCATGATCTAAAATATAAGTTTTTGGTTGCACGGAATGGTTGAAAAAATAAAATACTTGCTCGATTTGACATCGTTTATTTGTGCATAAAGACTCTTAAAGATTATCCCTTTTACTATTGAAAATGAATCGCTAACATAAGGTGAGAGGAATGGAAGCTGTTGCCAGATTTGCATGTTATAACTTCGGGCGCACAGTAGTACAAACAGAAACGAAGTTTATCCGTCTGGTAAACATACCGAGTCCAAACACGAAATGTGGAAGTAGAGGGCCAGCGTAATAAACTTTTTTTAACACTTGTGTAATGATGGAAAGCATCAGTTGTGCGACTTTCATTGTCAGAAAATAACATTTATCTGGAAATATATACAGGAGAGTACGCTTTTCTACCTACTGCAAACACTCGAAAGTTAATTCGGCATGCTCATCCTCCGCATCTCTGAACGTATTGAGTTTGCTTTGCTATTCAACACGTAATGAGCATGTATATTTAAAATATAAAAAAACACAAATTGGACTAAGTCTTTTGTAGGTCTTTTAACGTGGAATATTGGTCTCTATGGAAACAACAAAATTTTGATAACCAAAGACCAATTACTTGAATATTCGGCATTAGAAACACGACTTTTCTCCGTTGTTACAAACTGTCTTCTCTTGCCTTGGACATACTAAAATATCGAAATAAACGACATCTCGAACAAACTGTAACTCTCACAACGCGTCAGGTTTTTAAGTTTCTTTTACTATAATAACTCATGTAATGGAGACGCTACGCTTTCTACAAAATTAATCAACATCATATAAATATTTATCGATCATCCGTTTCGCACGCGATCCAAAAAGATGTGTGTTTTTAAGGAGGGGAGCAGAAGATTAGAATTTATCCTTTAGATTCATTTTGCGAACTTTCTGTAACTGACATTTGTTGAATAAAATCAATATACAGTTAAAACGTTATAATAGATCTTGAGCAAATGTAAATATAGAGCTTTCATATGAAATAGGGATATCTACAATCCACACCGCTAAACAACAATTCACCGTATTAAATAATAATGCAACCTTTGGAATAGGCTGATTTCCAGGAGTTTATTACATTTGTAAATTAAATAATTATTCATCTTGTACTGTTATTCTGTAGATTCAATCAAAAGTATAAAAAATTAAGATCAATGATTCTTTTAGACATCTTGAGCCACTTTCACCTTGTCTGAAATGTTTAGTTTTAACCAGATGTTACATCTAATCCGTTAAGCCCTTTCTTAAATGTTTAGTTATAAACAGATGTTAGCTCATTCTTCACCCACCGATGTATTTCCGGACGTTTTAATAGAAGGAGGTTTATATTAACAAAATGTACCCCATATTATTACGAATTTAATATTTGTTTAGCTTTATATATTGTATGATACATACATACATACATACATACATACATACATACATACATACATACATACATGCATGTACCCTGTTACTCAGAACGTTAAGTGTAAAATCGTACAATTTGGAAGGAAACCAAAGTTGATCGATGGACAACCCTAACAATTCGCGATAATTAATTTACTTATATCTGATTCGATAAGCATGTTGTTTCTGATATATCTAATGTAGGGTATATTTACTGTATTCAAAATCACATAACAGCTACCTGTGGCTTTCTTTCGGCTAAGTAGATAGATCATCCTACCAAGGCACCTTGATTGCGATTGTCTTCCAGAGATTATTTTAATTAAGTATAGAAAATTGTTGAAAAGACAAGTTATTTATGGAAATTTTTTTTCGATTGTGCAAAACGCAAATGTTTTCCCTTTCTTAGTGTATTTGCATATACCGTTTTCATTTTTTTAAACTAAAATATTCAGTACCACAAGAAAGTGGATGAAACAAGAACAAGTGGTTTTCTTGCATATTTATTGAATAGCTCAGTAGGCTGAGATGTATGATCATGTTTATCATTTCAAATTTAGCTATATCAACAAATCGTGTTTATTATATATAACTTACAAACTAGCATAATACGGTATGTAAAAATAACTTTGTTTGATTTTATGATAAAAACTTGATCAAACTAGAGTTACCTGCAATGATCTGCTTCGCCTTCGTCTCGATGTACCAAAATGGCAGATAGCCGAGACTTGGAGGAGGCTGCTAATTTAATAACTCCAAGGAAAAACATCAATAATTTATTACTGTGATTTCAATGATTGACTGTTGTGTTGGTCTTAAAGATCTTTTAACAGTTTTTGAAATTATTCGTCAAATAATTGTATAGTGTAGTCAACAGAGAATGTCTGACGTTCTATGTTAAAATGATCACCCACTTGAATTAGACATTATAAGCCTGCTTATGTCTAACTACGACGCTGCTTACCTGTAATTTCCAGTCGACAGCATGCCAGCTTCTTTGGTGTTGGAGAGCTTTGGTTTGTAGCTGTTTTTTATTTTCGCTTTTTATTTTACCTTGTTTAAGATGATTTGCTATAAATAGGAAAAACTGTCAGAAGAACTGAACAAGTATCTTTTAAAATATGATTTACCTACATTCTGATTCACTGACAGTACCTCTTTCTGGATATGATAATAAAGCTAACACTCACCGAAGATCCAATGGTATCTAGTCTATATTTGCACGTACACTACATGTGATTCCCTGCTAAGGTATACATAACCGAATACTGGAGAATACTTTTTTCGATGATGATGTAACTAAAAAGAATGTATTATTTTAAGCTTTGTCGTTTGATCTTTTTCTTACTTAAAAGATGAAACTATGAGTATATCAGCTTACCAGGTGTCATCTCGGGTTTCTCTGTAAAAGACAAATATGTACCTTTAGTCATGACGACAGTAGGACTGCATAATATAGACTAGGGTTCATAACAAGATTTGGTTAGGTTAATCAATATTACCAGATGAAAACAATGGTTGAAATAGTTATAAATTAAATTTTGAGCGCAATGAAGCTTGTCGAATGTAAAAAGCTAACAATTATTTTAGAGTATGTTTCACACAGTTTACTCCATCATCCATTCCAGTATCAGAGAACTGACCATTGTCTAATTTTGGACGATTTAAAAAGGAAGCGTAGTATATTTGAAATAAACTTTTTAACAAAAACTAATTAAAGCCGTATTACTTGCTTTGCTTCTATAAGCATGTTGTTTCTACATTGTTGACTAACGTACCTTCTACCTTTAAAAATACTGACTGTCTCAAGCCTCTGTCTGTGGTGCTTATCTGGCATTCGTATTCTCCCTCGTCCTCTCTTTTTACATTCTTTATGAGAAGATTCCACTGGTCTTTGTGTGGCACGTTTTTTACCTGGAAACGATCATCTGGCGCAAATGTCAGCGTCCCAATTGTAAGAGGGTTGTTTTCGTCTGCACGTTTCCACACAACCTGTTAGCAGAAAATTACAACTAATCACCTGGAATAAAGAAGCTACGAGAGTTGTATATACATGACCTTGCATGCGTGTCAGTTTCAAGTCAACTTTCTAAAACGGGCTGAATAATTTCTATCTTCTGCGAGACTAGACAGTGAATAGACACGATCTAAAGAACTGTCTCTATACTTACTCAAACTGTACTATGATAGAAACAGTGTGACGTATGCCATAGAAAATGCAACTAGGAAATTCGGGACAATCTTTTGCACACAAAACAAAGTAAAATTTTGAAATGATGCAATTAGTCGAGACTTCTCATCCAAATTCACTGAGAAAAACTGAGTCAGCTGAACCATACAAAATAATATATATTTCCAATTCAACAAATCCTATCATACCACTAAACAAATGATCTGAAAGACATCTTCGTCATGATAAAAGTAAATACCCTAACAATCTAAACAACGAAATGATCGTCCGAACTGTCAGAGGTACAGGATGCAAGACATGGCAAAACATTTTCAAAGCAAGCACGTTTTCAAGCATAGTAACGGATATAAACAACGCAGAATTTACATCAGCACTATGTTACACAAACCACAAAATGTGACATGTTTAATAACATGCACAATGCCTTCAGTTCAGTATGGAATAGAGCCCGAAAAACCAAAGGGGATGACGACTGTAGACCGATCTGACAGAACAGCCTTCTTCACAGGGCCACTATATGAAAGATATCATCGTAATTGGAATATGTCACAGCACAAAAGTGAACAACGAAATCGGATGAGCACAATAAACTTACTAGATCTCCGGCTCTGAACTCTGAGAGGAGGCGTCATTGAATAAATAAGAATATGACCCCGTGTCCCTCCCCATGAACGTATTGAATAATTAACAATATAAACCTCTTGTCCCTCCCCATGCACGAATTTATTCTCGTTGGTGTCTATATGCATTTTCATTTTGCACTTTCGGAATTTAACTTTCTATTCTCACCATATGGTCATTATTTTAATATGGTGTCATTAAACAAACTTTAGGTAGCCATAAAAATGCATCCTTACATTAACCTATTACGTTCTCTCTGTTTCAGTCAGCTACATAAGTCACGCGCAGGAAATTTGAACATGAAAATGACTTCTTGAAAAATAGAATTACCTGATTTGCAAGTATGTAAATAGTACATATGTAAATTGTCCGAAGAAAACAGCTGTCGTATGTATGTATGTATGTATGTACGTACGTACGTACGTACGTACGTATGTATGCATGCATGCATGCATGCATGCATGTATGCATAGGTATTTACGTGGGTATGTAGATTGTTAGGTATTATTACATCTAGGGGCTTAAATATAAGTAACAAGGCCAGGCTAACTCAACAGGCATTCAATTTTCCATAATGTAAATTTATTTAAACGAAATATGAAATCAAACGAAATGAAAGAATTATAAACGACCTACATTTTATGAATTCCTAGAATGTTATATTAAACTGTACTATTAACTTTCCACTAATCCGGAAATGAAGGTTCCAGTGCGTTTATGCTCTACCGTGCTAGCATCACTAAAGAATAACAGTTCTAAATCAAAATGCTTTTACTTCAATATTAATCCCATGAACGCAGAATATTACTGAAATTATTGAATGTTTCTCATAATCCGATAGAATTAATTAAGTATTTAAGTCCTCGAATAAATTTACATCTCCAAATTGATACTGACTGTTTAAATTAAAGCTATTCCACTCGGCTTAATCCAACGAATACATATTGTAAATAATTCACTATTTCTTCGCAACGACGTTAACAAAACTGGTAGAGACTGAATAATGAATTCGCGGTGCCTGAACTATCTTTTATAGTCACCTTATGCGTATCAAATCCACAGCGTCTAATTAACTTAAAAATATTTTGGAATAATTAAGTCGTATTATTTCAACATAAATCACAGAGTCATATTCTAACCTTCTCAAATTATTCAACCAATCACCAATTAGGGCGTGCATATATAGATACAAAATGCGTCTTATTTTTACGTGATGTTTATATGACCTCCATTAAAATTAAAGCGTGGCGTATTTGAACTAAATAGTTCTTTACTTGACCTTAGCTCTCGGCCTTAGTTTATGAGTGAGATTCTTACAACGTAATGTACATATTCTTTACTATTGTATGAGCCAGCGGCTGAATTATAGAATTAAAATATAAACGTCATAGTCCCAAAATAACATAAACGAAAATTATATTATAAATTTAATACATGATACAGATATTACAAATATCCGTGTGTGTGTGTATGTATGTATGTATGTATGTATGTATGTATGTATGTATGTATGTATGTATGTATGTATGTAAAGGTGCGGGTATGAACTGATTGACTAATATTTCAAAACCGTGAGCTAAACAAGCTCTTTATCTTCTGGGCAAAAGTCGCTTACGAAGACAAAAACATTCAACACAAACGTAATCATTGTGCGGAGTCAAGTATTTGCATTACGGGAGAAATAATAGTCACATATACAAGGAAATAGGGATGAATGAAAAGGCGTTGCAAATTGTACGATAAAAGGCAACGACATCTCTGTGATTATGTTTATAAAGACATTGAGTGAAAGTCCAAACCGAACCGAAATGATGACATCCGTTTATTTTTTAGTATCATCATATATTCCAAGGTAAACAGAAAACTAAAATAGCTTTTCTCACATTTCAATTTTATACTACTGTTATGTATATCTATATTGTGTGTTAAACCTTTTGTCCATGATTATAGACTGTAAGGGTCATATGGATACAACCTATTACAAAGCCAACTTGTGCCCATGATTGTATAATTAAAAACAACGTAAGCGTGTTGACATGGCCTGTTAAACTTGGAAGAATCTAAAAAGCGTAGCTTTCGTGTATAATTTGTAAGTTATACATTAGGAGTTACTGATATCTGAGATGAAGGACTGGCCTTAGAATATTCTATAAGATAACTTGTTTACGAATTTAATGGGAAAATGACCCACATTCTGGTCATCTTATCGTGTCTTGATTTCTTTTTATTTAAGGTTCAGAATCACACAAAAACTCCTTTACGCCTCCTTTATCATGGGCCTGTAGAAGTATTTACCGATGTGTTCAGATAAAGTTTGAGAGGAATAATTTATTTAAAGAGTATTCATTGGAATTACAAAGTGCACATATATTTACCGATGTGTTCAGATAAAGTTTGAGAGGAATAATTTATTTAAAGAGTATTCATTGGAATTACAAAGTGCACATATACACTTTGGACTAAATCACTACTTTAGGATTATTTTGATATAATTAAAGGACATTCTGGATTACATATAGATTGTTGTAGCATCAACTCATTCAATGATATTGACACATCAGCACATTCTATACTGGAAATCATTGGGAACACTGTACTTTTGGACATTTTATAGAACTTTTGGGATTATATGGGATGTAATTCAAACTACTGTAAGTTCGTTTTATATTTTCACTTTGCATTCTATGGAATTAAATTATTTTTTGAATTTTAATAAACTTGTTGGCTTTTCTTTTACCGTGCTTAAGACTATAGTCCTAACACTATCCTCATCCACCAATAAAAGTGAAACTCACCTTAAACTTGGAAAGGTAATTTGGCTGAAAAATTCCATCAAACGTTGATATTTATAATCCAGAAAGATGCGAATGATTATGCTTTAACAAGACACCTAAAACGAAGTAGGAAAGATTATTTCAACTTAGCAAATAATCTAGTAGACTGACCATAAATTTCCCATGCACAGGTGGGGCCTAAACAAAATACACCATACGCGCTTTGGCAAGGATTACGACTGACAACAGGCAAATCCAAAACCTTTGCCCCTTCAAGAAAGGTTAGCTTTTACGGTAAATTATATATTACTTAATGCTTGTAGGTCAGCTTGTAATATATATATATATATATATATATATATATATATATATATATATATATATATATATATATATATATATATATATATATATATATATATATATATATATATATAAACTAATCAATATTAATACCCCAAAAGTAAAATAATTCGTAAACACCTGTCTTGGATATAAATAAACTCACAGTTTTGGTGCCGAGATTAATGACAGAGCAGTATAAGATAGCCAACTCCCCTGCGGTATAGGTGGCATTCTGTGGTTTCTCCAGAAAAGCCGGAATCGCTGTGGTGAAATACTTTGCATTCTCTCCTGAAAATATAAAACGATATCGCTGAAACTATGTGAAAAGAAATCGACAGGATGTTGCTTTTGTTTGATTAAAGCAAAGATCAACACGTCATCTTCTGAAAAGTTTAGTCCATGAATATCAATATTGATTAAAATTTTAGTATGTTTGATTGGTTTATTGTTTCTAGTTTTATGTCGCACCAGCACTGTTAGGCTCTTTAGCGCTATAGAAAAGAGTATACAGAGCATTAACAACAGTTGATAAAAGGTTTATTATCGAACAGCGATAATAAAATCAAACAGTTAAAAGCAAAACGATGGAAAATGCATGTATGTATATATGTATGTATTTATGTATGTATGTATGTATGTATGTATGTATGTATGTATGCATGTATGTATGTATGCATGTATGTATGTATGTAAGTATGTAGGTGTAGGTAGGTATTTAGGTTGGTAGGTAGGTGAGTCGGTCAGTAGGTAGATAGGTAGCAAAATAGGTAGCTATCTAGGTAGGTAGGTACATTCGTATGTATGAACGTAAATAGGTAGGTAGGTATGTAGGTATCTACCAAATATATTAGCTTAGTTATCAGTGTGTCTGTCGATTTTTCTATGTGTATTGTCAGACCATTGATGCCTTTTATAATAATTGTAAGAGATTTTAGCTGTACAGCTTACAAAAGAAGGTACAAATGTCTGAATCCTGCATTGACTTTCTTTCTTTTTAATTCGCATCTAACGATAATAGAATAAATACCCCTTATTGTAAATTATAGAAAAAAATTGAATCAAAGTTATAAATAGTATTGCTAAATCTATTTGTTTAATGCCAAGCAATATTATATTTCAGCTTAAACAGATGTGGATGCAACGTGTATAATCACTGACATAACAAAGCTTGAAGTGGATACATCTTGGAGCGTATCTTTAGCCAGAGTTGAATATATAGGAATGGATTCATTATTCATACATATGAAATGTCAGAAAATATGAACTCCAATATCAAAATAATAGGGCTTGTGAAATTGAATTTCGCTTATTTGATTGTTGTAATAATGATAAAACCATCAAAGACTAAATCAGATTATTTTTTGTTTGGGATCTTTCATTCGTTATGGTTATAAGCCGACGAGACCGCGATGTGGTATTTAAGTGCTAGCTAGGGGAAGTATAATACGCCTAATGAGTGCTCTTTCATATCACATGGAGGCACAAACAGTGTTGGTTCAGTGACTAACGTGTTAGACTCGTGAAAGAATGGTGCGGGCTTGAATCCTACAGAGGGATCAGCAGTCGGTTACTGTCGGGTGTCCTTGGTAAGAAACTTCACTCCATTTGCCTCGGTACTGAAATCACCTACGTATGTTTATGTTTCGTGAAATACAAAACCAAAGCAAAACTTAAACTCACAATTGTATGTTTCTCCATTTTACATGTCTGCTAGTTGATCACCTATTATTAGTAGGTAGTAGAGCCTCTTTTTATGTGTTAGACACTTCACAATTTACACGCTGCCAAGACTGCTGTAAATGCTATCATGGCGTCATACATGAGTAATTCAATGTGATATTGCTCGAATAAAGTTCATTACTTGTTAATAATCTTGCTCTATTCGTGGATTGGAAGGGGGTTCAGATGCAAAGAAATCCGAAGTTCTGACAACGATTCAGATTCCGATTATTATCAGCAATATGCGCCAACATATTCGTCCATTATTATACACGTATGGACTACTTTTTCAGTTGTCAAAAGGTAAATTCGTCTAACATGTAGCATCATATTATGTTCTTATATTATATCAAGATGGTGACCAAAGGTAACAAGCTGGGATAATGGAAGCAGCGACTATTTTGGCTTTGAAGGTTCAGTAAGACAGATAACACTAATATAGAATTAACAGCTTTTGACAGATGCTGGAACAATTAGATACTTTTCCATCAACGGGATGTCATCGTTTGGAACAATTAAGAGGCACATACAAATTTTGTTCATAAGTCATGTGACAGTCATTTATTATATTTGCCAAGATAAATATCATCAGTGCAAGGCTACATCGGTATTGCGTTTGATTTTGGATTGGGTTGATATATGCATATTTGATAAGTTTTTCTTTTGCTGATACCTGTAAAAACCTTGTACATAATGAACAGAGCAATATTTGGAATCAGCTAAACATCTCTATGACCATCATGGTTAGAGAGAAGTTACCAATCGATTAAACTAGGAAATAGAGTGGATTCTGCTCCAACTATTGAAACATTTCCAACCACGTGTATTAATATCAGCCTTTGCAGCAAAAGGTGGAAGAGTCTATGCAGGTTTTATTCTTTACCAACATAATAATAATAATAATAATAATAATAATAATAATAATAATAACAATGAGGACTTTGTATAGTGCCTAATCGTTAGAAGCTCTAAGCGCTTTACAACTTTAAACAACGCCTATAACAACAAAAACATATATAATGATATGATTACAAAAAACAAACACCATGAAATTAGAAGAAAAAAATACATGCTGAAAATATTTAAGGTAGGAAACATTTTTAGGTCTTTAAGTTTGCTCTTGCAGTCGAAATAAGTGCGTTTTAAGAGCACTCTTGAATGGGATCACTGTGTCATGTGTCTAAGTTCAGTAGGCAATTCATTCCACGTTGATGCGCCCTGGTATGCACAAGAACGTTGTCCATATGGGCCCTGGTATGCAAAAGAACGTTGTTCATATGGGCCCTGGTACGCAAAAGAACGTTGTCCATATGGGCCCTGGTATGCAAAAGAACGTTGTCCATATGGGCCCTGGTATGCAAAAGAACGTTGTCCATATGGGCCCTGGTACGCAAAAGAACGTTGTCCATATGGGCCCTGGTATGCAAAAGAACCTTGTCCATATGGGCCCTGGTATGCAAAAGAACGTTGTCCATATGAGCCCTGGTATGCAAAAGAACGTTGTCCATATGGGCCCTGGAATGCAAAAGAACCTTGTCCATATGGGCCCTGGTATGCAAAAGAACGTTGTCCATATGGGCCCTGGTACGCAAAAGAACGTTGTCCATATGGGCCTTGGTATGCAAAAGAACGCTGTCCATATGGGCCCTGGTACGCAAAAGAACGTTGTCCATATGGGCCCTGGTATGCAAAAGAACCTTGTCCATATGGGCCCTGGTATGCAAAAGAACGTTGTCCATATGAGCCCTGGTATGCAAAAGAACGTTGTCCATATGGGCCCTGGTATGCAAAAGAACGTTGTCCATATGAGCCCTGGTATGCAAAAGAACGTTGTCCATATGGGCCCTGGTATGCAAAAGAACGTTGTCCATATGGGCCTTGGTATGCAAAAGAACGCTGTCCATATGGGCCCTGGTACGCAAAAGAACCTTGTCCATATGGACCCTGGTATGCAAAAGAACGTTGTCTATATGGGCCCTGGTATGCAAAAGAACGTTGTCCATATGAGCCCTGGTACGCAGAAGAAAGTTATCCATATCAGTACCTGATTTCTAAGCAATTTTCACTGCATGAATGATTATGGGTGAGACAAAAACATTTCCATGAAATGGACGACTATTACTAATTTTACTGCTAATGCTGCACCTAACTTCTACTTCTCTCCTTCTACCAGCACTTCTACTACTACTATTTCCAGTACCACTATTACTACTAATACTACTGTAAAGCCTGTTATGTGCTGAGAAATGATGTTAAACCGTAACAAAACCTTCACCAAACCAATACCAACTCTACTAATATTATCACTGCTACTACTACTACTACTACTACTACTACTACTACTACTACTTTTGCTACTACTTTGCCAGATCTGATTTTAATACATAAGTTGATTTTGTTTGCGGCAATCGTTAGTCCGTTTAATATAATTTTTAAGTCATTTAGAAACCTAATCTACAACGATCCTCAACCTATATATAATAATATTTCCAGAGAAACAAATTATTCTTCTAGAGTCAAAATAACCTGAAGAAAAATTAACATATAACTCAAAACCTCATAACTTCAATACTTCATTACTTGGCACAACATAAGAAAACAACTTGACATCAAGTGTTTAAAAGCCCCGGACTCTCCGTTCTAACTTTCCAAACGTCCCTATTAATACTAAGTATTTCGCAATTTCGGAAATGCCTAATTGCGAAATAGAGGATGACGTGATCATGTTTACTTGTAAAAGTCACATAGCTCATGTGTGTCCTTGATAAGAATCAATCATTTTACTACAAGAAAAAGTTTACTTAACCCTCAATCAAGGCCAGGAACTTAGTCAAAAATAGAAACAAGTGTTTCAATTATTAGATACCTAAGGAAAAACTCGGGTCAAACTGAATTTTCTGGAAAATATTAAATTTCTAGTATACAAATTTACATTATATTGACATGTAAAGAAAATAGAAAGATTCCAAAACCCACAAACAATCAAATTAAATCAGACGCAAATTAAATCAAATATAAATTAAATCAAATATATGTAACAGTTACGAGGCACACATACTGTATCGTATTTAATGCTTTGTTGTTGTTGTTTCTTAAACCTATTATAATGCTCTACAAATCGATTATTGATTAATAAACATGCAAATGTCCAAATGGTCGCCCCCGCCTCCCCCCCCCCCCCCCCCCCGTGGATTAAAGTAGTTAGATACGGGTGAAAATCCAAGAAGATACGAGTGTTGGGGATTTTTGCATGTGTCATACGACGATGTTCGTCATTTCGCTTAGTTTCTATGCCACGCTAATTTTCATACTCCATTACGTGAATACCTGACAGCTCAGGTTCAGTGTACACGAAGCTAACCGTGTTTGTAGTGCACTACTTTCTTCATAAAAACCATATTTCATGTTTAAATCATGCGTGTGTCATATATTGATTTAATAAATGTGAATAAAAATAGAAACTAAAAAAACAAAACCAACTTATTAATTTGCATATGTGATTGTGAACAACAAGAAAAATCGTAGAACTGCATTTTGTAGCGAACACATTCACAGGGATGTGAGGAGTTCATTCACTTGGTCAGCACACAGTTGCCCGGAACATATTGTAACTCCATTCAAAGTGCAAATATGCGTATTTGTATGTGATATAAATAAAATATATGTATAGTATGTACGCTGTATCAATGATATACCACCCGTTATATAAATGTTTCATTAAACGGAAACTCGGCATGCCTCGTTTTGTTTTAATGAAAAATTTATACATGTCGTGGTATGTCATTGATACAGCGTACATACTATACATGTATTCAAGTATATATATATATATATATATATATATATATATATATATATATATATATATATATATATATACGTTCCTGGATAACATATTGCTCTCTATATCTTTGTACTTAACTACTAGAACACCGACAAAATCATAATAACAGTAATCAGGTACTACTGTCTTACATGAATTATTTGAATACAAGAATGCAAAATAGGAAATGTGATAAATGAGGTACAGCAAAGAAAATACATTTAAAACAAACCCAGTGCTCCACATTGTAAAAAGCAGAAATTAATATCAACACATGACTTAATTTCTGTTCAGATTTTGTAATAATTGTTGAGGAAACAATATTTTAATAATACTTATTTGTAACGCTAATCCTAATTATAGCAATACAAAAATTAAAATATAACATTGTGCATATAAACTATAAACCTGTAACAATGTTACACTTACTCAGAAGTATCCCCACCCCAGCAACTTCGCCACAAGATCACCGATTTTGACAATCGATATTCTTTAACTCTTGTCCTCATTTGTCTAAGAGCCCATACATATAACAGAAGTTTGAGTCGTACAAATGTTACGATGTAAAGTACGAATTTCATTATGCATGTGTACCGACATAACTGGGACTAGGGCTTGGAACTCAAAGATATCCCAGTTTACTGTTCGTTAATGGCTACTATTATATGACGCAATCAACACATGATTAAAAGAAGATTACTAAAACAAATTTCACACAAATTAAAATCAATAAGCTTGTGTCGGTAAAAATTAAAATAATATCACAGCTCACCGCAAGCAATTTGAAGTAGGCAGAAACCGGCACGCTATAGCGTTGTCTTGATCATACAGATACATAACTTCATACTTCGATCACAATCTTATATCTTACAACAGACAAAGCTAATGCCACTAAATCCTTTGAGTGTTTAAACAATAAAGATTATACGTGATCGAATATAAATATCTACAAACCGGTTCACGTTGCGTTTAGAGAAAATGTTATCCTATATTTTACAGATGCATTCCAGAGCTCTTTCCAGGGGAATTGATTATTGCGTTTAAGTATTTATGTAAATAGATCTCTCATTTTTGGTCTGGTACGCATGGATATTATAAAACATAAAGCAACTGTATAAGTATAAACCTTATCCAGCTATAGCATGTGCACAAATCAAAATATAGTATGTCCTTATATTGTGAGTACAAGTGTTTTTGATATATAGACGTTTAGCTTATAAATGTCCATATTGTGCATACACAACAATTTGAAAAGCATTCACCTTCTGGAATTACAATAATTAGGGAGTTACACATGCGTCCGACTCCAGCCATTATAGTGCAGAAAAAAGTACGTGGACAAACGTTAAATGATTTGGTAAGGGTATGCATTTAAATGCTGTGTTTCTCCACTCATCAAATGCCGCCTGCTGATGTGCATAAGTGGGAATTATCAAAACAATGGAATATATGGTCATTCAAAGATGCATCTATGTCTGAACCTGAATAAATAATTATTATTAGTAGTAGTATTGTTGTTGTTGTTGTTGGTGTTGTTATTATTATTATTATTATTATTGTCAAAGGATGATTTTTCAGTGTTGCAATGTTTAGACTATTACAATTTTCAGTTAACCCTATACTGCCTTCAATATTAACAATCAGTCTTATCACAATCTGTATTCAAAGGACGTAATGTCAAATATTTAAATGCACTAAATCTAATGAAATTCTTTATCCTTTTATTTTCCAGCGAGGACAGCAAACTACAATACAACTCAAATAATTTAGCAAAAATTATCCATGTTTATAAATGAAATGTTTCTACAAAAATCCACACATTTGGGTCACAAACAGATTTTACTGTCTCGTTACCTGCAACTGTCAAAAGCCACAAAAAGAGCAGTAATCTTATGTGCCTGGCTCATGCGCAGTCATTTCTAATCTTAAATCATGTTTTGCTTCTTTTTTACAAAAAAACGCCAACTCAACTGTGATACAAATGGAGCAATGTACATCACTCGCTTCCCTTGTGCGATACTCAAAATATATCCAAAAATCATGACATCGTAAAGAAGTGAAATGTCTGGACGAACTACTAGTCCAACATATTTCCTGATAATATAATGCTGCAAAAGTGTCAAGCATATTTGCATTTATAATTTACAAATACACAGAACAATCAGTCAAATACCTTTTTTTGTTGATATCACATGTATAAATCTTTACAAACATATATATAATTATACCATTATCCATATAAAGTTAAATTGGAATTTAAATCTGAGTTGTATAATAAAGTTCACACGCAAACGCACGCACGCACGCACATACATACATACATACATACATACATACATACATACATACATACATACATACATACATACATATATACATACATCATACATGGAGCCCCGAGTGGCCGATTGGTCTAAAGCGCTCACTGTTACGGATCACTGCCATCTCACATCTGTGTGGGTTCGAGTCTCACGCTCGGATAACGTGGCTACGTGAGAAAGCCTGCCAGTAGCTTCTCGTGGGTCGGTGGTTCTTTCCAGGTTTTACCGGGTTTTTCCTCCATTAATACCGGCCGCCATGTATAGCCTATCTTGTGCTGAAAAATGTTGTTAGACCCTATAACAACAACAACATACATACATACATCTCAGCATGCGAATACCTATGTATATAAGCATAAAGTAAGCACATGCCACTGGAGCTTTTATTCATCTCAAATACAGCAATCCCTTCTTTGCTACACTCCAAATGAAAAAGAAATGTTAGGGAAGATGAGTTCATAAGATTGTATTGACTGGTTTAAACGCTGAAGTTGATAACGCAATTGAAGTGTGGAACAGGCATCGCAACTGAAAAATAAACGAATGGCAGGACTAATTTGCAACTAGCTAGTATTGACGTACGCACTTTGCCCCTTTCGTGTGGATCTGAGTATTACATCTGCCAGGTAGACGGGTTAGATATTGAAGTTGATGAAGAAGAATGTCAAGCGATCAAGCAATTGCCTTGTGACGAGAATTTACACAAGTTTTAACTAATGGGACGAGAAAGACTGGAACCGGCCAGTAGATTCAAAATGAAGTACATCTGAGCCAGAAGTTAAAGTTTTTGTATAAAACGCTCCACCATTGATTTATTTCTTCGTGTGAAGCGTTTTTCAAATAAACTATCTGCGACATTTCATTTACTCACATGCCTTTTATAAAAACTTAACTTAATCTGCTAGTTTCGTTTCGACCACATTTATTATGGATTTATTGCATCAGTTTAAATTTATATGAATATATACAATGAAACAGAACACGCCGTCATATATACATTTGGTTGGCCTTACTTGGATATATTGTTTTCATGAGTATTTCGGTCCTGTTCCAGGAGAAGAATTATTTAAACTGCTTAAATATGTACTGAAGTGCCCATGTTCATACTACGTCTTACGCACACATTCGTAATTATTATTCTTCTTTCTAAGTCAAAAGCCCAGATGGGAAAATGTACAACAGAAGAACAGCGGAACTCGTCCACGAACACAATGAATTATTGGATGAGGAAGATCCTATTATAATCGATAAAGCGGTAAAGAATAATGATAAAATATATAATTACGTCTTTTCTATGCCTCAATATTGTAGTGTTAAAATATCTGAAAGTACTGCAGTGAACAAAGTTCGTAATGAAATAGCAAATTTATATTGATTTACATTGAAATAAATAGTGCCCAGTTTATACAGATAAAAACATTCTACGGACTTACGCTGAAAGAAATAGCGCCCAGTTTATAGAGATAACAAACTTCTATCAGCTGACACTAAAATAAATAGTGCCAATTTTAAAGAGATAGCAAAATTCTATTGACTTACACTGAAATAAATAGTGCCCATTTTATAGAGATAACGAAATTCCATGGACTTATGCTGAAATAAACAGTGCCCAGTCTATGGCGGTAACAAAGACGAAGAATATTACAGTAATAAATTATCCCTGATTCTGGGCTACAAGCCTGAATATAGTCCGAGAAATAGATATAATGTTAAAACAAATATCTGGTCGATGTTAATCAATTCTGAATATAATATATGTAAACTTCACTTATTTAATACGGAATTTTGTACTATTTATAAATGTGGGTTACATGTCCAAGTGAATACACTATGTGGAATGACTTAGAAATAGATATCAATATAACATTTGCCAAAATTATATGAAGGTGAAATGTTGGTCACTGTGGCCTACTTTTGACTAGATAATGTGTTAATTGCACAATTATAAATTAACTATTTTTCATGACACTATTAACTATTTTTCATGACACTATGTGAACAATGCAGGAGAAACTAAGTCTCAGACCCAATGGTAGCTGTTGCAAAATTTGTTCTAAATGTTTCAACATGCATCCTCCCTCGCAAAAAGAAATGTACCACAAATACATACACTCAATTGTTCAGTAGCGTGACTGATGGCGAGAGTGTTTAGAACGGCTCATCATATCTTTTCTTTAAAACAAAATATGGTTATGTGTATATTCGTGATGTGGGTAGGTGTTGATTCGTGATGTGGGTAGGTGTTGATTCGTGATGTGGGTAGGTGTTGATTGGAGATGTGGGTAGGTGTTGATTCGTGATGTAGGTAGGTGTTGATTCGTGAGGTGGGTAGGTGTTGATTCGTGATGTGCGGGTATCGATGTGCATCAGATATTGCACTGCCCATGTTTCAGTAAACAGGTTTTCCAATTCTCTTCCGGAATATGTAGAAATAATTATTCCTCTGTCACTCATCACCCCAACTTTAATTGAGTCAGTTTGCTATTCGAACAGTGACTGTTCGTGCATTTTTCATTGTTTTAACAGAACGTTCTATTATAAACGTGTTAGGCTTAAGTATGTGTAATAAAGTATATTAAAACTGTACCCTTTTCTACATTTCGCTCATCTTTAGACGAATGTAAATGTTGATGCACACACATTAGCTGTAGGGTACTGGGAAAGAAATGAACCGGGCCAATGTGCAGCGCGTGCAGGCTAAAGAACACATTTACATGTATCTGTATATTAAGACAAGGAAGTGAAGATGTACATCATGCTTAATCAGCCGCCAGATCTGTATTGATATGTTTTAACTTTGGGGTTTGATTGCACCTATTCATGAAACATTGCAGTTATTACAGACAAACTTGTCCCCATCAAATCAGTAAACATGCTGATATTTTGTCACATGTTTAGGCTCGAATAAACAGTAACTCAAGAAAGAGTGAAAACAACGAGCTTTGAAAAAATACAATAATTTATTTCCCTGGCAAAGTTCAGTAACAATAAAAAATATGAACTTACGGTTTATAGAATAAAAACCAAAAATAATACTAATAACAAAATGTTCTAATGATTTCAAGTTCGATCCATGTTCCATCCAAGATGGAAGACGATGACGTATGGTGAACTCTGTAGTGTTGAATTCACCAGTTCGTTGTAGAAACAAGAATTATCACTCCGGTTTCTGATAGCTGAATAAAATGTACTTTCGAGGAAAAAAAGAATTAATCCTTTTGAGTCCAAATAATTTGAAATAACTCCAATCCAAATAGTTTGAATTAACTCTTAACAGTACAAAATACAACTTTCAGTTTAACAGCCCAACTTTTACTGATAATAATTCTCCAGAACAGAGGTAATATGGTCTTCTAAAACGTAAACAAGTTGGTCAGGTGATCATTTTATGGAAGCTCATAGAATTATGTACTTGTTAAAGGTCACGTACAATCCGTGTGACCCGGACGAAAACCAATTATTTTACTCTAAGAAATAAAAACAAAGTTTTTACGTCTTAAACACGATGTCCCTTCATTACCTCGACAACAACCAATCATTTTAAAATAAAATAAAACTTGTTTACGTGGTTGCTACTAATTTTCAAGCAAGGTCAGGATCTAGATCAACACCTGGTGTTTATAAAACAAACAGTCTAGGTCAAACTACTTTTCGAAAAAAGTATCATCTCTAGTGAATAAATTTGCATTACAGTAGTATGTATAACAAACTTAACAAAATTAAAACTGACAAACAAATAAAGTGAAATATATATATGTTAAATCAGATATAATTAAATCAAATATACATAACACTGATCACTTAAGACATTTACCGGTGTTACTCGCGGCTCTACCGTGATATTCGGTTAAGGATGTATTTCAGCTAAATGTACAGCATAATTCCATCTCACATCCGATGTTTGACAACCTGTATATTCAAGTCGAATAATAAAACCATAGAGTCAGTAGCCATTTCGAATCCCAGAATATCACCTGCTCTTCAATCAATATCTTTTCAGCAATCCGCTGCAGCTTACGTTCATTCCAAATATTATTTTGGTTAGTTTGGTCATGTTACCCGAGCATTCATTTATTTGTCACGTGACTGTCATATGATGAATATGGTGTCATGTGTCCATTAATACGGTTCAAACAGCCACTGATTACAAAATGGATCGAAAGAGTACGTGTCATCTCCGTGTCCAAGTATGGTCAAAACATGTGCTCAAAATATGACCTCCAGAGAAGTCAAAAGTAATTGGGTGGGTGTTAATGGACGCACCGTGGACTTGGAGTCATATCACAAGCTTACATATTACCTCATTCTATAGACCATTGCCGCCGCCGCCATGATGATCTTAAAACTACCCGTAGTCCTCTGCTAATAAATATTTTTATAGTAAATTAAATTATTCATTTGGAACTATCGCAGTTTGCACCTAGAAGATACCAGAAGTATTCATATAAACTTGTACACCAAGCCTATCCGTTAAGGTACAAACAAAATTGTCCTTTCGTGACTTTTATGTTTTCCACCATTAAGAGCATTGCTGAGTATAGTTTACATATATCTATTAGAAAGTATCCAAATGCATTAGTATCGATTAGAAAGTATCCAAATGCATTAAATACCAAGTCTTTTGATTCTTTTTCTAAAGCAATACTCCGAGTCATAAAATTCATTGTCTCGAGAATGCATTAAACATTGTCATTCCTCACTCTCTAAACATTATGTCAAGCTTCCAGTTATATTATTTAAATCTTGTGCTAAGAAAACATATGTATCGGGGTAGGAAGCTACAACATAACGTGTGTGGGTCGGGTGGTGGTGAGTGGTTTAAAACGCTCGCCATCTCACCTCCGGACCGCTCCGGTGGCCTTGTGGTTAGAGCGTCCGCCTCGGATGCGGGAGGGTTCGAAGCCAGGACGAGTCATACCAAAGATATAAAAATCGGTACTAGTAGCTGCCTTGCTTGGCGCTCAGCATTAAGAAGTTAATGTTAGGACTGGTGGGCCTGATATCATGATAATGTAACTGGATTGGATATGGTGCTCCCTGTCCGCATCATGATGTCTCAGTGCTAGACATCACTATAAATTGTCACACTGCAGACATCGTAACGATATGACTGAAAAATTGTTAAAGCTACGTTAACAATCCAAATCACACACTCACACATCAACCCTCAGTCCATGTGGGTTGGAGTCAGGGGTTCTGCCAAGGTGGGTATATGAGAAAGTTGCCAATACCTTCCCGTTGATCGGTGGTTCTTACCAGGGTTTTTCTGGTTCATCCTGCTCCAGATATACTGGCCACCATGTATAGCAGCATATCGTGTGGTAAGTAATGAAGTTAACCCCCAAAACAACAACAACAACAAGAACAAGAAAACATTGATTAATGTCTTTATCAAAGTCTCCATAGTCTAAATTAAAAGTACATGGCCAAGGAATTTGAGAATAGCTTTTCAATTTCCATGTAACTTTATTGTTGAAAAATGTTTTGCCGTCAATAAACGCCTTGTCCAATCACATTATATCGTTATGGCAAGATGGCCGCTATCTCTTAACAGGCTTGAAGCAGCTGTTCCGTTTTTTTTGTGCTGTTTTCGTGAAATTTGTGCTTATTGCCTGTCTTCATCTACGTTATTGTGTTCATTATGTATTGACTGTTCAGTTCGTATGTGTTTCTTCATCTCCTTGTTTTGGAAACGAGAACAATTAGACTTTATCTCAGCTGTCTTGCTCCACTGCTAAAACTTCGTTTGGTTTTGAACAAACCGCCATCACCTGATACTCGCCGGTCAACCCGTTTATGCTATGATGGACCCTCGTTAATTTCTTTAAATGACCACTCCTTGGCTCTCCACACTACATTGTGCTCTAGACTAAACGAACTGGGACTACATTCATCATTACCTAAATGTAAACAGAAGCGAAAATAGAAACGTTTCAAGGCTGGCCGGCGTAGAACAGGAAGAATAATTCCAGTTATCTCCCTTATGCCCTTTCCGGCTCAACAATTTAAAAATTCGACCGTTAATTTAGATAACCCAATTCAAATCCCTATTAATTCGTCAACCTTTGTGTCAACTATCCAAGAGATATATCTGCGAAGAGATATATCTGCATATTGCATTATGCAATGCCCAATCAGTAGGACCACCATAAAAGCGCACAGAAATAGTTAATTTTATCAACGACTAGAATATCGACGTCTTTTTCCTGACAGAAACATGGCTAAAAACATCAGGCGATGAGCCCAAGTGCGCGAATCTAACACCCACTGGTTACTCCATCAAGTCATTCGCCCGTAACTCTCGCGGAGGTGGAATTGCTGTCATTACAAAGAACTCCATGATCAAACGTCTTAACCACACCACAACTTTCAATTTCGACCACACATCGTTTGAACTAGTCCAAACTACACTCACACTCACACTGGAGCAAAGGTCAGTCCATTTTTTCTGCCTATAGCGCCATCCTCCTAGTAGAAAAAACAAGCTGACTGAATCTCTCTTTTTGGAGCAGTTTCCGAATCACCTGGAGCATGGAAATTCGATAGGTGGCAACCTGATTATTCTTGGAGATTTCAACTTTTACTTTGACTGTCCCGGAAACCCAAATACTTCAAAACTCATAGATTCCATTAATGTTTTCAACCTCAAGCAATCAGTAACCCACCCATAAACATGGTCACATTTTAGACTGGATTCATCATAGACCTGATGATAACATTCTACCGTCCTCCCTGATATCCCATGAACTTGCATCAGATCACCTCTGCATTATATGCCATCTTGACGTATCAGTCCCTCACCCTCCACCTTTATCTGCTATTAAGAGAAACCTCTATATGATATATAACAACCAAACTAATGCATGACATCCAAGCAAACCAAAGAACTTGCCTACCTCCTACAGCAGAACAACTCGATGACTGCCTGCGTTCATTGCTCGACAAACATGCCCCAGCTACCAAGTGTAGAGTATCAATTCAAAAGTGTTCTCCATGGTATAGCAACGTTAGGGACGAGCTTTGCACTGCTAAAAGAGACCGCCGTAAAGCTGAGAGGCTTTGGCTTTCCACCAGACTCACTATTCATAAGCAAATATATGAAGCCACAAAGAAGAATGTCACAAATATAGTCCATGCAGCGAAATCAGCCCACTACACTACTAAGATCATGGAAAGTTCCAGCTGCAAAGAGCCCTTCGAGATTACTAACAAGCTAATGTCAAGGAATAAATCTACATCACTTCCAACTACCTTCTCTCCAGTGGACCTTCCGGACATGTTTGCAAATTTCTTCCGTGACAAAGTACAAACCATTAGAGATAAGCTTGACACCACAGTTGCAATTGACTCGTCGTCACCATACAGTTGGGATTCAGAATTTGAGCGGCAACCATTAACAACATTTGAACCTGTCTATATCTCTTGAGTGTGTACAATCGTAATGAAGAGTGCACCAAAGTAATAGGAACTTGATCCAATTCCAACATCACTGCTGCTTGAGTGCTTAGATCCAGTATTGCCTTCAATAACTGATGTTATTACCACCTCTATCCTATTTGGGGAATTCCGATCATTTTTCAAAACTGCCATTGTAAGGCCTCTGCTTAAGAAACCAACACTAGACCATAATGATTTAAAGAACTACTGCCCAGTTTCTAATCTCCCATTCATATAAAAAAAAAAAACTTAGAAAAGATTGTTTTATCCCAGCTTGTATCTCATCTGAATTCAAACAGTCTTTTCAACAACGTACAATCTGCATATCGCCCTTGCCACAGTACTGAAACTACTCTTCTAAAAGTAGTTAATGACATTCTCTCTGCTTTGGATAGCGAAAAGATTACAGTCCTGACCCTCCTTGATTTGTCTGCAGCATTTGACACAATAGACCATGATATATTACTTCACCGTCTCCAGCATGTATTTGGCATTCATGATGCAGCTTTACTGTGGTTCAATTCCTACTTGGTCAACAGGACACAAATTGTCTGCAAATGGAATACACTCCAACCCAGTTGATCTATGTTGTGGTGTTCCACAAGGGTCTGTTATCGGACCAATTCTTTTCATTCTATAAACTCAGGCGCTCTCAAGTGTCATAGATCATCATCCAGTGTCTCACCAACTGTACGCTTATGACACCCAAATATACAAATCTAGCCACCCAACTGAAGTTGATGCTACCATCCAAGGTGTAGAGAGGTGCATTTCTGATGTGAAATCATGGATGACATGTAACAAGCTGCAGATGAATAACGATAAAACTGAGGGCATTCTGATCACAACACCAAAACTTTCTCATTCACATCCTTTACCTCAAACAATAAATATCAGCAACACCAACATTAAATTCACACAATCAGTACGAAACGTAGGTGTTAGTCTGGACAGTACTCTCACATTGCACCAACATGTCATGAACATATGCAAGACTCCATATCTTGAGCTGAGACGCATCAGCTCCATTCACAAATATCTTTCAGTTGATGCCACTAAAACACTTGTGTGTTCATTAGTACTTTCAAGACTGGACTATTGTAACTCAGTTCTGTCTGGTTCATCTCAATATCTACTCCAGACACTTCAAAAAGTTCAAAACACAGCTGCTATGATCATACTTAGAGTACCACAATCAGAGCACACCTCCCCGCTGCTCTGTACCCTACACTGGTTATCCATTCGATCCAGAATCAAACACAAAATTATTCTCTGTGCTACGTTTCACTGATGGACTCCAGTCCATACCTATCCGACCTCACCTTAGTGTACACACCAGCAAGATACTTACGCTCCTCTTCTGACAATCGTATACTCATTATTCCCACTATGAAAACAAAGTCATATGGACAGCTGTCTTTTGCATACCAGGGCCCAGCAACGTGGAATGAATTCCCCACTGAACAGAGACAAAGACACGGTGATCCTATTCAAGAGTGCTCTCAAAATTCATTATTTCGACTGCAAGAACAAACTTAAAGCGTAATAATGTTTCCTACCTTAAATATTTTCAGCATGTTTTTTATGTTTTCTAATTTCATGGTGTTTGTTTTTGTAATCATATCATTATACACGTTTTCTTATCTTATAGGTGTTGTCTAATGTTGTAAAGCGCTTAGAGCTTCTAAAGATTAGGCGCTATACAAAGTCCTCATTATTATTATTATATATCGTTTCTCCAAAATTGTGTGAGTGCTTTCTAACGTCCGTCAGTAGTAGATAAGATAGGATTTATGGCATGCCACTACGTTAACTATGCTAAATTTCACAAAGCAGCTACTTGATCCGTATAGCAGTTGCTTTTTCTTTTCATTCTTATTAGATGCGTTTACTAAATTGTAACATCGCGTGTGCGTGAAGCTCATACCGTATATACCATACAAAATTTTGGAGAGAGAGACAGAGAGAGATATGCTTTTCAAACAAAACGATCTGCTAAAGTCATCAATACATTATCCTCTTTCAAATAAAGGTAAACATTCACATTTCAAACATAGTGCTGTACAATATTTCAAAACTATTTGTGAAAAGTATATAACATAAATAAAAAAGTTAATAAGGTAAATTCCTTTCGAGAAAGGGGTCAAATTGTTTAATATAAACTGTATTCTATTAGAAAGACTATAATTCTGTTCAACTAAATGAAAAGCTTCTTCATGACGTTGACATCAAAATGATGTCAATAAAAAATAGGACAAACAGTTTCTACACAGAGTGTTTAGGACACTAATGATATGAAAAAATGGGAACCAGCCTGGGATTGGGTGAACCTAAAATAGAGTATATATGGGTTAGGCTAACCAGGATTGGTTAATAATGTACGTTATGTTGTAGGAAAAAGAATCTTTTGAGAGCTTATCCTGGTTGTAAGTGAAAAAAATATAGCATTGTTTTATTGATGGAATTTCAGTCCTTTAACTGTCTTGAGTTTGGAACACTCATTACTAAAATTAGCACTTGACTCTTTGGTGCAGAATTCAAAGCACACGTTTCAAACACATGCAGGTCCAGAAAATGCCGCGCCTCATGTCCTTTCCTCAACACAGAAGCTGACATCCAGGCTTCATCAATACTGATAAATATAGGTTTGATCATGAGGACTAAAAGATTTGAAGTTACTGAATTTTTAATATCATGGTGCTTGCGTAGGTTTACTATGGAAACTGAATTAGTACCCTAAGTCCAAAAGACAGCCACAGCAATACACAGTGTCTCCACATATGTAAGTGCAATTTACTTTACCATAAATGTAATCACATGGTTCTTTTTGTGGATAACAAGCAAAATTAATACATTTTGTAAACTACAGAGTGACTTTAGGTAGGATATTAAAAGCGTATTCATATATATCAACTGTTGCCAAGAAGGGGGGAGGGGGAACAGTGTGTAGATCGGACTATGTTAGGTGGTGTGTTTAGCACTTAGGTTTATATCTAAGTGATGCATATATAAAATTTATATAATTTACCATTTATAGATATTTTCTAGTTGTGCTTTGAAATATAATGATTCATATATGATCACTGAGCTCTTTTCCACCATGCTTAAATGGTCAAGACCTCTCATGAATTTGCATTCCTCTAATTTCTTTCAGCGAATGTTTTGAAAGTTCATATTTTGCATTTTAATGGACTTATGTCTACTTTACTTTAGTTTTAAATTATATGTCTTCTGGGGTAAATTTTAGGTAACTTTTGTCATTTAAATCTCTTTTTCTGTAATAATACATGTACATGGTTACTTTCACCTTTTGCTTATTAATTACACAATATGACAAGGCTGGTAATATATGTCAACATTAAATTGAAGAGCGATAAATGGTGATATTAAAAAAGATGATTCTTGTTAGACAGTTTAATTTTAATATTTGTTCTTATTTTCTTAAATAAAAATCAAATATTTAAATGTTGCCGGAAATGCACCATTGGTCTTTAGGTGAAGATGAACTTGCAATATAATGTAATATTCACAAATGGACAAGCAGGACTATGCACATTGCTTACTTATGTAGTGAACTACTATCCCTAGGGCTGTCAAGAAAATCAAGGGTGAATACAGGGCACACGGTACTAATGGTATGGAAAAATGGGAACCAGCCTGGGATTGGATGAATCTAAAATAGAGTATATATAGGTTAGGCTGACCAGGATTGGTTAATAATGTACGTTATGTTGTAGGAAAAAGAATCTTTTGAGAGTTTATCCTAGTTGTAAGTGAAAACAAATAATAACTTGATACTGATGCTGAAAATTATTTTATATTGACCAAGAAAACGATGAGTCATATCACCATTTTATATAAATTTGCGTACCAGCAAATTATATCCCGGATATTTCGTTGTGTCAGTAGTGTGTGTGTGTCATGAGGATTTTAACGTAGCTTTAACTATTTTTCAGTCTTATCGCTACTATCTCTGCAGTGTGGCAGTTTATAGTGGTCTAGCACTGAGGCATCATGCCGCAGACACTTAGCATGATGTCCCACCCAGTCACATTATCCTGACACCATGCCGACCAGTCCTAACATTAATGTTGAGCACCAAGTGAGGTAGCTGTTAGTACCAATGTTGTTTTTGTTCGCCATTTTTCAGCACACGATAGGCTATACATGGCGGCCAGTCGAGGATGAACCCGGGAAAACCCCGGATAGAACCCCCGACCCACGAAAAGCTACTGGCAAGCTTTCTCACATACCTACATTAGCCGAATCCGAGACTAGAACCCACGCAGACAGAGGTGAGATGGCAGTGATCCGTGACGGTATGACTCGGCCGGAGATCGAATCCATGACCTCCCGCCTGTCAGTAGTAATTACAGGTTATTGGGTGACTAATGAGCAAGTTGAAATAATTGTTAAATGAAAATGAAATATGTGCCGAATGCATATATATATATATATATATATATATATATATATATATGTATGTGTGTGTGTGTGTGTGTGTGTGTGTGAATATATCTGTATGTATGTATGTATGTATGTATGCATGTATGTGTGCATGTATATATATCTCTATGGATGAATGTATGTATGCATGTATGTATGTATGTATGTATGCATGTATGTATTTATGTGTGTACATATGACTGACTGACTGGCTTTCTTTATTTCCTCTTCAGAAGAGATTTCATTCAGTTAATTTTTGTTAATACAGAAAAGATAGGAACATAGCTTGACATTAACGGACTTACAGTACACTATATATACACATATATATACATATACATATATATACATTCATATATGCACTTACATACATATGAATATATACACACATGTACACACACACACACACACACACACACATATATATATATATGTGTGTGTGTGTGTATGTATGTATGTATGTATGTATGTATGTATGTATGTATGTATATATATATATATATATATATATATATATATAGACATACACATATATATACACACATATACATATATTCATACATATATACATACATACACACATATATATACATAAACACACATACATACACATTCACACATATACACAAATATAAACATATGTATACATATACATATATATATATATATATATATATATATATATATATATATATATATATATATATATATACATATACATACATATATATGCACATACACATATATAGAAAAAATATCAAGAAACGTAAAGAAAACGCAATATCTAAACACATGAGTGAGAGAACTGATTGCAAACGAGATATGCGTATAATAGCCCGGGCTGGTAAACAGCTTCTATTATAGCAGATTATTAGATTGACGGAAAATTACTCAGCTGAAATAGAACGTCAATCAACGGATGAATCAGACACTTTAGATTCGTCTTTACTGTGCTTCTTAAAAAAGGTTTTGATTTCTAAACGGAAAAAATAATGTAAGAAAATATCTTTTCAGCGCTGGCGTGTTGGTACCATCTAGGGAGACACAACTGTGTTTACATCATTTTTAGATATCCATCTAATCTCGAAAATTTAGATGGACAATTTGATTTAGCAAAAGCTGTCTTTTTTTTTGTTTGCTTGGTGATGTGACTCATCGTTTTCTTGGTCAATATACTTGCAGCATCTGTATCAGTGCCATATATTCTACTACCTATACAAACACATCAAAGCCAAATCTTTACCACATCTTTCACATATCTACATCTATGACATAAATACATCTATCAAATGACCACATATGTCGTGTTAGTACATATATAACATGGCCATATCCATCAAATGACCGCATCTGCCACGTGACTATATATATGACATGATCTCATCTATCACATGACCGCATCTGTCACATGACTACATCTATGGTATGACCACATCTATCATATGAATATCTCTATGACATGATCTCCTCTATCACATGATCGCATCTGTCATATGACTACATCTATGATATGACCACATCTGTCATATGAATAGATATGACATTATCACATCTATACCGTATCATCTGTCAGGATTTAGTTATCCCTAACAAACAGTGACTCCGATGTGCTTTGATTCCATGCTTTGAGTTGGGTTAACAGCGTTAGAAAAGGCATGGAGAAAGAACTACATATATGGAAGTCTGAAGAACACACCAGATATAAACAGCTGGCCTTGCACAATACATTGCACAATATCTGACCTAGACATGAAGGAATTGATTAATTATTAATCTACATGAGTAAGGTCTCTGTGCAATGAAACGTAGATCAGTAGCCATGCTTCACAACAGAATATCAGTTGTGTCTGTAATTTGTCGATAATTAGATGGAATTTATTTCGATGGCATACTGTGTATATATTTGATTGAGTTGTTGAACAGCTAATGGATATTATACTCAGTTAAAGTGTAAAATAACATCTGCTTTGAAGAAGTGTTAATCCGAAAGTAACTCAGAGACCAAGCATAACATTGACATATGTTTTCCGTTTATTTTTAATTGGGTAGGAAGCTGGTGATATCGTACTTTTTAAAAAATATACATTGCTTTGTTATAAAACTACGCAATTTAGATGTAATGTTTATCTACGAGTCAATCAAGAGTTTGAAAGACACATACAATACATTCGGAAAAATATCATGAAACAAAGAGAAAATACAAGTATATATGAATGACCAGTCTATCTATCAACATAAATATATTTTGAAAAATTAATCCTGGAAGGATTTTTAGTTTTAAAATACATTTTATAGTTCCATTCCTGCAAAGAAATCAAAAGCAGTTAAACATACTAATCCTAAATAACAAAAAAGTCATATAAACAATAATAGCTTCTGTCACGTGGTAATCATCGTCTCCTAAAGAGAAACCGTTACAGTTCACCAAGAATCTTATGTTAAGCAAGTACTTGCTAGCAATAACATCTATAGCTATCTAATATTTATAATATTGTTAAGTATTTTAATTTTTGCATTAAAGTTCTAATCGTTCCGGAATACTTGTATTCCTTATTTTTCTTACATTTTGTATAAACCTTATGGTTCAGCAACCTCGTCATAAAAGGTTATACTATTTCGAGAAGTTTCCGATTAAATAATGACATGACAATTATCACAAGAGACAACTGTATAAATTTAATCAGGCTGCTCAGTGGTGTAGAGTGTATAATGCCATGTTAAAAGAGAACGATACTATTTATAACGTATTTTACAACTCCAAAGTGTGAAGGCATGTATAACTTGGTAGATCGATACTGTAAATTACTTTGTTTTGTGCAGATCAATTTTTGCGGTTTTGTAAAAGTATAACCTTCAGTCGATCGTTAAAATCATGATTAGGAAAGAAGTCCTAGTGTTTCTGCAGAAGGGAAATTGTTGATTGGATTTTTAATTCGTGACTTAGAGCAACCACGAAATTCACGGAAACTTGTATCCTACGATAAATTGTTAACTCAGTGTTTGTAGACAGACATGCTCATAAATACATACATAAGTGTATAGGCAGAGAGTTGGTTTTCGATAAATATATACTGACGTTATTGTTTGACAAGGACAATGAATCTGATTAATTATGTGGAACTGAGAAAAGATTTCATTTTCTCAAAGGTTCGATAGGATGCGGTAATTTACATTATGCTGAATTTGTATCTTTTGTTTTTCTTTCCACTCAAAATTTCATGCAGGAAATGTCTTGCTAATATGAACTCAAAGCCAGTTGCAATTTTATTTCTATGAGGTAGCAGCTATTCATGTTTTGTGTTATTTATTTGTTTTGTCTATTTTAAGTTCTCAGTGAAAACCAATACGATCTGACTGAGCCTGAGAAAACTGACTTAACGACAGATTATTGTTAATCCTCTGTCTAATCTTAAATAGTTTAGGAAAGGCAAGAATTTACAAATGAAATATTTTGGCGCCAATTTAGCAGAACCATAAATGGAGTGATATTTGGTAATTGTTTCGTATATGCAGCTATAAGACCGACTTTTCCTAGTCATTTACGGTATTCCTTTTCTTGTAACCTTTCTTTATACCCACGCAACATAATAGGTTAACCTTCATTTGTTGTTACATACAGGTAATTTATACCATTCTTCTCATAAAATATGATTCGAAAAAAAAGACGTTCCCATGAGGCCATGCTTTATTGCTTGGATTATGCTACGTTATTTATTTTTTTTCTTTCATAGAATTCAGCAATTTTTATCGGATTTAAAATGTAGACCACATTAACTTCGTAAACGCTGCAAGTAATTATTGAAATTAAATACGAACGTATATCAATAATAAAACAGCCATGTGTAATGATTACCAAGATGACACGCATATTTATTACTGTTAATATCATATACACGTAATAAATGGGCAATGTGTACACAAATGGTATAGACATCATACTAATTTCAACCAATGCTGTAGGTTAGCAGGTTTCTGTGACAATTTTGGAAATGGAAATGGCCTTCATATACATTCCAAGCCATTCTATTTTCATTTCAGAGGTTATTGAAATTAGAGTTTCAATTCACTTAGAGAATAAGAATATACGAAATACAATTGATTTACACCTTTTTGCGCATGCATGAGAAAGGAGGCTGTTTGAAACGTCATGTGTCAGAAGCCCCCTAGTTAAAACGTATTGCATGTAGTCTTAAATTGAAATAGATTTTTACGTTACTTGTATTAAGTCTAACATATTGCTTCGGAACATTTGACGTGAGTGTGCAGTTTGGATAACGGGGCACATAATTAAAGCTCATGCACCAGGAGGCGAGCACATGGATAATTCAGATGAATAGTATAAAACGGTCCATCCACACTTATTTCTTTAAAGGTTGAATAATTCATATGTTATGAAAAGAATCGAATCAGCGTAAAGTGCATACTAAGAGAAAGAAAACTGTATTTTTTCAACAAGAATAAAATATTGGCCAGAAAATGTGAGGTTACCGTGTGCTCACCCCGAGAATTTTCATGTTTTATAGTAAAAATTTTATGTATATATTTAAATTTTAAAAACTTATGAATGACACCTCTTTAACTGTATATGACTTATCGAGGATTAGTGTTAAGCGGTCAGCCCTGCATATGAAGTACCGATTACTGATTTAAAACGTTGGAGGCACAATTAAACGATTCATTTGGTACTCCAGCTTTCTTTCTTCAAGACAAGTATTTCGGACCTGTGTATGTAGTTTTTAGACTAGCGCAGGTCAATATCGATAAACTGTTCAATCTGCTTTCTTTTGGGTCTGATGTTGTCGGAGTAATTAGATTTTTAGAATACTGACTCCGTGTTCAATCGATGGCATATATATGAACATATTGCCTTAGGATCGCATTACTCGGTGTTGCAAATTGAATCGAGGCTTTTATGTTCATTGGTATAAACTTATGAGAATTGAATCAATACATCATGGAATTTTATAGATCAAGGAAATAATGAACCAAACAGTAAGCTAATTATATTTACTATACAGTGATGCCTCCGAAAAAGGGACATATATTGCATGAAGTATGCCGGTAAATGACAGATTAGTGAGAATTAGAAGAATCAACAATCCATTAATTACATTTTATATACACATACGCGCAAATTTTCTTTTTTAACGGGTATGCTTTGCTTTCTAAACAACTATATATGTTGCTTAAATATTTTGACTTTCGAAAGTCTCAAACAGTTTATCTTCTTCAGTTTACAAATGACTCGATATTACTCAACAGGATTTATTCAGGACAGGAAAAACGAATTGCGTGCAAAGTCTGTTTAAAACAGTTGAAACTTTAATTTCGTATCACTCATGATTCTGGAAGTTTGTCCAATCATTAAATTTGTATATATATATATATATATATATATATATATATATATATATATATATATATATATATATATATATATATATATATATATATAACGCTGATAGCTTTATTCATAATGCAGACTTTAAGAGAAAATGAATATTGATTCTTTCCTAGAAGATCCACAACAACTATACAAATAACGGTTACTTATGAACACATTCTAACAAAACGTTATACATCATCACTGTAATCCATGAATTGGTACTAATTACGACATATAATTAAGTACAAATATCGACATAAATGGATGAAAAATAAATATTGTTACGTATAGCATTATGTATATATATATATATATATATATATATATATATATATATATATATATATATATATATATATATATATAATGATTAAATCGATGTAAAGATGTTTATAAATGCAAATATAAGATGGATTCAACAACACAACTCGAAAATGTTGACGAGATATTGCAATTTATTTATGCAATAAAAATGCTAACAATAAACATCAATTTTCTCAGCAAATTGGCAGATCATGATGACAATACGTTATAACAGTGGTGGTTATAATTATCGATATGTGGGCAAATATTGTAAGTGTACAAGTTATAATCTTACTATGGCACTAATATCACCCGTTTTTGTCCATTTAATTTAATCTGTTCATTTTGGTTTTGGAAAAAAAACAAAGTGGAACACACAGTTTTTGACTATGTACATGGATGGATTATGGTCATCAACTGAGTACATAAGATGTGCCATCTTGTTTTATATGGTAAGTAAAGCCTATTCATTTAAAGATATAATTACTATATTTTTAATTTTACGCAAGCGATTCTTAGACATTTACGTGCTCTCTGATATCTTTCAGGCTGGGCACGTGCAGAACATATCATAAATTATGTATAAAACACTAAATATGCAAATATTTAAAACAACATCGAGGTCGTTGTTGTTTCCTTTTTTATGGAATTAATTTATGACTTCTAACCTTATGTATATGTAAAAGGTCGAGTCAGGTTTAGAATTCAATGCATTAATTATCATGGCCCTATTCCATTTCATGACAAGTTATTGCAGTACATGCATCATGTGTGAATATAATGACACATTATCTCGCAGACTTGAACCTTGCACAAGGCATGCACTGTGCTATAACACATAATTAGATGAACTATACCCTAGTGGTAAGTCCAATATATGGTCACACGGACAAGCCATGTCGATCGATTATCAATACTCCTTTTGGTAAAATTACATACACTTCATTAGGCTTGTACAGCACGTCAACAAACGTGTTGATATAAATTCTAAATTCTAAATTCTAAATTTGACCCAGTTAATGATAATTGTTTGCCATTTGCATCATCTTCATTGTCATTAATTCATTTTAAATTGTAAAACTAATGGGTAAGCATAAGTACGAAGTTATGCAATCTAGAACGTTCTCTAATTCGAGCAAGCATTTTCTTATTTCACTGTTACGTTAGGCTCTAATTTTCCCATCAGAGCATTCAAACCGTCAGTCTTATCGATCAAGCTTGTCTTGTCCTTTCCTACTTTGTGTGGTTTCATTCTCGTTCTCTTAAACGGTACATATATGGTTCACGTCGCAGGTGTACAATTATGGATCGATAGCGAAAATGCGTATTATGTGACAGAATGGTGTCCTCTCAAAATGGGAAGAGCAAATGATGTCTCTTTACGACTAGAGGAAAGTTTCTAAAGAATTTTCGAGGGCCGGATAGGGTTTCTGGATCCCCGACAAATAAAATGGAAAATCAACGTACACACACAAACATACTTACACTTGTCACTATAAATTTGACCATCGTTTTATTCTTGAGCAGATTTTTTGGGTATTATGCACACTTTGAGTAAATAGACACATATATTTTTTGCTTTTGCTTCCTTTCATGAAAAGCCACGGCCCTTTTGAAATTTTGGAAACTCCCCGCTCCCCGACACTTGACCAGATCCGGCTCTGTTTTCATCCTTTTTTCCCTTCAAAATTGATAACTCTTATTTTTTTCTAAATAAGTTTTCAAATATCATAAGGATTTGTAAGTATCTGATTGACCGATTGAAAATTTCATTTTCGCCGAAATTTGAAGCTATTGCATTTTTAATATAAATATATCCAAATTATAATACAGTCAGCTTCTTCCTCATTTTGATGCCTTTTTATATTGTTTCTGGAACATAGTTTACACTTTTTCATAACCGCAATAAATAGAACTTCTAATAATGATTCAGTGACATATTTGAAACATATGTTTTCATTCGTATCTCCTAATATAATTGTATAGCTCATTACATTTGAAGCAATTACCATCTGAAAAAGCGGTATTCAAGGCTTGTTTTGTTCTTTAATTTTGTTTTGTTTAATTATTGTTTTCAATCACAATGTCGGGTATAGTTTCTAACTTTTAATTCGTACGATTTATACGCAGTGGCCGTTTATCCATAACATATATCCAGTGTCGCATAATTATAGGTTACTGCATTTGTATGGGAGCATATGAACGAGATTTCTTTATGTATACTGCACAACGTTAATCAACACACTAATCTGACAATGTAAAGTTAATGCAGAAAAGACGAGCATATAATAGCTGATTTTCTGTTGTTTCGAAGTTAGTTTTAAGAATATATCATTATCAAGTCTGATGCAGGTTCATATAATTGATCATTCTACCTGATATGATTTATTTACATAATATATAAATATCATATTATGTTGCAGGTTCACTTTTAGCTCATGTTTTATTGATGGTGAATGCATTTACAGCGACATGTTTCAGTAATTAAGTTGCTAGTTTGACGTGGAGAATATTCCCATTCAACGAGACATCAAACATCGTTTGGATTCAGACCTATGTGATGCTCAGAGACAGAATGTTGAGATGTTTTCATCTGGTCAAGCAGTGTTACTGTTGACTCAAGCACCGGTATTTTACGGACTGGAGCCTTATCGATACGTTGTCATGCCAGAAGGAGGATGACGGGGGATATATTTGTAAGACGTGGTTACCTTAAACGAAACAATAGTGTTACAAACTTATATTTTATAATGAATATTTTAGGTGTTTCATCCAATTGTCACCACAACTCCACACACTGTTTGCTGTTACGTTTTCTTATTCTTTTCTTTTGTATTGCTGTTGGTTTTGTTTCTAAAGTAGATAATTCAAAACAACCGTTGGCTCGACATATAGTTGCGGTAATAACGAAGTACTGTTCCGATTCTTTTTTGGCCAGTCAGGATTTATCCTTTCCGTGACGCCTGTTAGTATTTATTGAATATATGAGCATGACAATAAGTATGAAAGTGGCTGGAAACTGAGACGGTAGGAATACTTTCAGATGCAAATTGCTGGTCTTTTCTCATGATCAATACTTAAATACTTAATTAAACAAGTTACTGGTGCCCTTTCTTTGGCGCGACAATCTATCAATAAAGTTTTACAAGACCATCAAAGCCTGACCTCAACAAAGTCATAAAGTTCCGACATGCGCTATGTCTTATTTTCCTTATATAACTAATACAGACATGTAATAGCTCGTTGAAATAAAAATATGACCCCTATGTTTAGTTACTTTTCGCTGTAAATGAGAATACAACCAGGAAATCATGGACTATCCCAAGCAGCTGCAATTTTTCGAGTTATAAACCTTGTCTCTTCTTACATGTTTATTTAAGGTTCCATGTATTATAATATACTATTTCCATCAGTTTGATCCATTTCAGTATCAAGTCTGCATCCACTAACTAGTTCCATCAGTTTGACCCATTTCAGTATCAAGTCTGCATCCACTAACTAGTTCCATCAGTTTGACCCATTTCAGTATCAAGTCTGCATCCACTATTTCCATCAGTTTGACCCATTTCAGTATCAAGTCTGCATCCACTATTTCCATCAGTTTGACCCATTTCTGTATCAAGTCTGCATCCACTATTTCTATCAGTTTGACCCATTTCAGTATCAAGTCTGAATTCACTATTTCCATCACTCTGACCCATTTCAGTATCAAGTCTGCATCCACTAACTATGGACCTTTAGTAAAACCATACGTTATATAGTGACCAAGTGTACTGCGTTGAGATAACTAGAACAGGCACGCATCTCATTATAATACATAAACATACAGTGGAGCGAGTGGAGCTTTTATTAGGGGATTTGTAAATGTATTCTAACAACAGAAAACTTCATAAACGTGAATGATATTGGTATAGACGACTTGTTAGGAGCAGTTCTAGCAAGATATGCGAGCTTCGTAATACCCATACGCTACAACGAAAATGAATCCTAATAGTGGTCGTTATCTGTATCATGATAAGTAATTCAGTTTAATCTGTCCCAATGGATAATCAACATCAAGTACTTATTTAATAAGCACTAAAAAACTATAGAACGCGTGTTCATTTTCTTAAAAATCAAATTAGAGACTAATTCTCGAACATGATTTATATTTTCCATTCCTACGCATTCTGTGGTTCCTCATTTTTTCAGATTCACTGCATCCCCTGATTGTTTGCTAGATCCATAAGGCAGTGAACGCGAACAAAAATTAACTGGTCTAAAATCAATTTGCATCTAATCAAGAGATAATAATCAAACTTATTTTACAGTTTGTTAAAATAGACCACTTTAACATTATATATTCGTGCAAGAATAAATGCAAAATTGCATCAAGTATCCCGACCATATGGCAAAATCTGAACATTGGTCATTAAATCACTACTTGAGCAGCATCCATTGGATTGTATAGTCAAAATACAGAAGCGTAATCCAATATGGAACAGTCCACATGATTAAACTGTAATATTACTCAGTTTGTTGACAATTCAATTATTTTCACCTTTTTCTGTTTTGTTTTTTTTTAATTTAGAAGAATCGCCGCGTGTCCTAGCCAAAGACAATAAAACAGGATTTATTCCTTGTCTTGGCCAACTAGTCTGTAGTTTACTGGAACTGACGAGTATATCTGATTAACTGGATAATGCTGTTTTCACTGAGAGATATAATAGCCAGTGTTGGTGGTCCTCTGAATACGCGAAAATACCAAGACGCGTACATTCATACGAATGCCGTGAGGAAAAAAAGTAGTGTAATTGGGAGGGGATAAATTATTTAAAAAAATTTATTTTCGGTTCATACAGGTATGAACAAAAGAAACTGAAAAGGAAACTTCCAGTGAAATTGCTGGAAACCTATATATATATATATATATATATATATATATATATATATATATATATATATATATATATATATATATATATATATATATATATAAATGTAATTATTTGTTACCAAAGTGTCTTGAATTCTCGATCAGACTGGGAATACGAGTAGCCACACATCTTGCTGAATAATTACAAAGAAAAATGATGTCGCGGTAGGTGAAATTGTCCTTTAAATAACATTCCTCTGAAAAAAGACAAAGTCAATGAAAACTAAATGAGATTTGAATGCTCTTTAGTCATTTACGACACGGCTGCGAATATTCTCTGTGTTTTTGAAATTGCAACATATAGAAAAACATCACTCGCCAACCTATTTTTCTTTGTGTATTTGATCAGATGAATTGATGCACACCAACATGTGAACACTTTAAATAATTTACAATGCCTATGGAGTTAATATTTTATGGAAACGTTTGTGACATGGCACTTTTTCCATACCTTTCAAGGTAGTGATCTTTTTCTGGTGACATGTATTCAGATATGAGTTGGGCAAGACAATGAGCACTTCCTTGAAACTAGTAAGTATGTTTTTTCATTGCTTGGACCCTTGTCTATGTAAAAATATAAATTTTCAAAAAAAGTTAAATACTCTAACATTAGACAGTCGATAATCCTATAGATTTCCTTTCATATATCCTAATGGAAAATATAATTGCAGTTTTAGTCAATATTATGAAACCATCTCTTTAGAAAACATCAAGGACTGAAAAGATGGTGCCATATTGCTGACATGGCAATCAATATATATGCTGGGAAAGTTATTTACTAATGCACCCGTGAAAAGGCAGGGAAAATCTAGTACAGCAATCTCTACTCACATCTTACAAAGGAACGAAAAATGAATGGAGAATTTAATCTTAAAATTTCTAATTGCTTTAAAATCGAAAGTGAATATTATTGGTAAAATTTTCTTCAGAGAAAACGTCTCGTTGTGTTTTCAACATTCCAGGTTTCTTTTCACTTTTGACACTTTAAGTTCCAAGATAAACATCAGTCTTAAAGATTGTACTTGAAAAAAGCTCAAGCAAGATGTATGAAATCGAATAGATTAAAATTGGAGATATTTACTTCAGGAAAATATTTTGAAGAAGTGTTATTCGAGCACTAAAAGAGAATCATGTGATATGGTCACTGGCGAAATTCATTATTTTATGAGCATTCGACTCAGTCTATGTGTGGCTCTATATAGCAAATATCACATTTAAAAAAAATGATGGGTGTTGTTTAGCTGTAAATAATGACCGAAATAATAATTAACGTAATTTTTTTCAGAGGAAGACCACGTATCGGTAAGTCTGACGCATTAGCAGGCTTGAACATAACACCATTTTCAATGTATCGCTGTCGCTACAAAGGTATAACTGCGTCTAAACGGGGAAATCTCAACAGGCTGGAGTGTTATATCAGGTTTTGTCTAAACGAGGTTAGCAGCATGTCATTTTCATGGTTTTAAAGGTTTCCTCTCGGATAAATCATTCATAAGATGTAAATATAATTTCCGACCTTACACAAAGGATAGTAATTTGACTGGATATTAACGTTATGGTCCATGGAAACTAAATCATTAGTCTAATAATATGTTATCGTCAGCAACATTAAAGCTTTGAAAAATGCGTAGGCCAATGTAGATGTATCTGGAGCGAGTGTTAAGTCTCAAAGCTTTTCCGAGGCTGACACAATTCAATCCACTTTATTATTATTCAGCCATTTGCGTATCTATTCGGTAATGTAGCATTAAAACCAGTAGGGCGTCAGTTATGTCAGATATGGATCATTAAGCTATATGAACCTGCCAGAAGAATAACGTATCACAGAAAACCAGATAAAATGCCCCCGATTGGTCTAATGCACAGTACATTTCTACCATCCACAAAAGCAGCAAACCAATCAGCCTAGAAATCTGGACGATCACAGTTGAGATCTAACCAATAAAAGTCTAAGGTCCACCACTCAGTCAGATCCTGTTCTAAGTTATTTATTCGTTTATCTATCAGTTACGATATTCAAGGCTTTTCTACATAGAATAACTGTATAACGAAAACCTTTACGGGTCAAGCGTACTTTCAATGTAGTTATTTCATTATCTTTATTATTCTTCTTCTACCACGAATTAATGATCTAGATTGTCGATTCTAAGATAACATCAACTAGATTACTCACTCTAATGCTATTCATGCACAAGAACTTTGTTTTTGTAGATATTGACAATTTGTATATATATATATATATATATATATATATATATATATATATATATATATATATATATATATATATATATTACTGTCCGATTTAACAATGGGATAATTACTGCTATCTGCATGGCTACTATAGACCGTATTTTACTGTATTCTTGTGTTCTATTTTGGTGTTCCGGATATTTTTAATCCCACCAAAGGTGATACATCATTCAACGACAATTTGTTTATGTCAACATATATTTAACAGCTATCATCCATCTAATATTTCCCGCTGGGAGCAACCGACTTAAAAAAAACTATGATTTAAATCATAAACAAACAAACGTAAATTGGATGTAATTAGTAGAATAATGTAGTGGTCATCATCTCCATTTATAGTTGGAAGTTATATTTTAATTTTGTATTCATCAAAATTAGAAAGCAAAGGCTATCGTCCCAATATCTACTGCTCCTTTCTTCGGCGACTTAGCTCCGTTTAGGACGAGGGCATATACTTTCCGTCGATTCAATCGATATGCATGATTAGCGGATGTCAATATCCCTACCAGGATAAGACAAACTGTAATGAAAACTTTTTTCCGAGGTCGACGTTCTTTAGGACGGCTGTATATTTATGATATAGATAGATGTATATTTTACATGGGTGTAATATTTAATGTCATAAACACAACAAATGTAATCTCATTCGAATCAAGAAGTAATGCTTTTAGCATTTGTGTGATCTGTCTATTGTACGACTGATAACTATTTGTGCAACTGTACCACACGATTATGTTCTCCTACGACATGCGGCTTTGATCTGCCAGCCAGTAGTTTTAGTTTAGTAGTCTAATGAACAAAACCGTGACATAATTATAGGTTACTGCATTTATATAGAGAAAAAATGAACGAGTTTTTCGGATGGATATACTGCACGACCTTGGGAGTGCAGTATATCAATCCGACAAAACGAGTTAATATTTTCCCATAAAAATGCAGTAACTCATTTTTTTAATATTCTACCTAAGGCTTAATTATGTAAATAAAAATGCACTACACGAAACAAAGTAACTGAATGTATGCCGTATTCCGAACTAAATACACAAGGGCCGATTCATCATTACACAACAACAACATTATTAATGTGCACATAACTCTGCCCAGATAAATTTGAACTTGGTCGCGCACTAAACATAACTTTCAAAAGAAAATGGCGTTTTGGTCTACTTAAAATTGAAATTTGGAGTCATATTGTGAATGAATGTGTATAGCAACAACTTTTCCATTTGATCAGGAATGAATAGATTTTGGCATGTTTTATCGTTTCTGCTACAAGGAAAATAAGAGAGACACAAAGAAAGAAATGTTGGTAATGGGAGATCTATATTGATTTGTATTCAAGACAAGCATTTAATATAGTTATATGCTAAACATAACATGTTCGTTATAACATTTTAAAAATTATTTTTAAAGGTAATGATGTATTCTAATAATCGGACATAAGGTCGTTACTTACTTTTAATGACCTAACTCAGAGTGGTTACTTCCTTACTTTTTTAATTATCGAAATCAGCGTGGTTACTTATTTTTAATGACCGAACTTAGAGTGGTTACTTCCTTACTTTTAATTATCGAAATCAGCGTGGTTACTTATTTTTAATGACCGAACTCAGAGTGGTTACTTCCTTACTTTTAATTATCGAAATCAGCGTGGTTACTTATTTTTAATGACCGAACTCAGAGTGGTTACTTCCTTACTTTTAACTATCGAAATCAGCGTGGTTACTTATTTTTAATGACCGAACTCAGAGTGGTTACTTCCTTACTTTTAATTATCGAAATCAGCGTGGTTACTTATTTTTAATGATCGGACTCAAGATGGTTATTTCTTTATTTTTAATAACCTGACTCAAGGTGGTTGCTTTTTTAAGTTTGATGATTATACAACTGAAGGCAATTACTTACCTGCTTTTAATAACCGGACTCAAGCTGTTTAATTCTCTATTTTTATTTCCCAATTTTAGACCAGTGATACCCAGGGGAACTTTGCCAGACAAATGAAATCAGAAATTTAATCCTTGAAAATATCATTCATAAATCATCAAAGAACGTAGAAACCGGATAAACCAGAATACATGTTCAGATTCAATTTAATCTAAATCGTATGTAACTGCAAAAAACAACGTGTAACAAATATATATATTTTTTTGTTCCTTGGTAGTAAGTGATTTTTCGTAATTGCTTATGTCTCAAAAGTATAGAAATGGCTATTATTTCCCACAAACTTTGCTTTTGTGACCAGGACTGTTATTTTGAAATTAACATATTTTCCAGAACATTAGAGATAGATTCAGTGCTGAGTAAAATTGGAGCAACGTCTAGAACTTTCCAGTACTATAAATTATAAATAGTAGCATAAATACAGGGGCCTTAAACCCAACAGTTCAGTTTAGTTTCAGCTGCCTAAATGGATACATATCTGCATTTATCTGAGATGGCAACAAGAGGCTGCAAGCATCCGGCAGGCGCATTTTGCTATGTCTGCGGCCCATTTATCAAAACAGAAGCGAAACAGTACTCCGTGGAAGCATCTGCTAAGATGTGTGAGGCCTACAAGGCATATTTTTCCATACCTGTCGGGGATCAAGACAAACCCCGGGCACCTCGTTTCACCTGCGAGCACTGCAAAAAACTCTGGAAGGTAAGATGGACAACATTAACATTTTTAAAATTGTAAAAGTATTTAATTTTAAAATGTTTTACAATTTCAATGCTGTTGTAAAATGATATTATATATGACAAATATTGCAAGAATCTCTTACACATTAGTCATGGGTGAAATAAATGTATTTTTGTAGGATGGTACAGAGGGGAAAAGAGTGGCGTGAAGTTCGCCATCCCAAGAATATGCGGGAACCCACTAACTACTCAAGCAACTGCTATTTCTGCATGGTGGACCTTTCCAAACGTTGGACTGGCAAGAATGCACCTGCTATCACATATCCAGGTCTTCCTTTATCCATCGCCCCGCTGGTCCACTGCCCTGAGCTAACCGTACCCACTGCTCTTCTCGTGGGTCGGTGGTTCTTTTAGGGGTTTTCCCGGGTTCTTCCTCCACCATTAATACTGGCCGCCATGTATAGCCTATCGTGTGCTGAAAAATGGCGTTAAACCCTACAACAACAACAACAACAACAACCCACTGCTCCGGAGATAGCGCATCTGTCTTTAGAAGAGTGCACCAAGTCAGAGAGCGAGGAAGACGTTGTAGATCCAGATAACAATTTCAGAGGTGGAGCTGAGGAGAGAAACCTATACTACCAAACCAAAAAGTTCTCAACGACTTGATCAGAGATCTTAGTCTCGCCAAGTTCAATGCCGAGCTTTTGACGTCTAGGTTCAAGCAGTGGAACCTGTTAGATGAAAGTGTGCAAGTCGCAGATCTGAGCAAGCGTCACCAAGCTTTTTCCCTAAGCTGTCTGAGGCAAAGGGCACAACCGGTGTCTTTGTCCGACCACCGATAAAGAAGATCATGGGGTGCATGAAATTCCCCAAGATGCTCACTCAGTTTGCTACGTATCTCAAAGTACGGGGTGTCAGAAAGACAGAAACCATTGTGAAATGTGTGACAAAGGAGAACGTTAAGTTAAGGAAGAAAGACGACCCATGAAAAGGCTTGTCCCAATCCACAATACAATGGTAAGCTGATGATAATTTCGTCTAGGCAGTAAATATGAAAGCGGAAGAAACTTCTCGCCAACGGTAGTGGTCATGTTGATCTCGTCGAGAAAACGGACAACAGGCGGTTGAGCACCATACGGTAAAGTTTACTTCATTTTGCCAAACCTCACTTCGCAGTCTGCGTTTCTTGAATTTCAGTTGTTATAAACATTTTGCGGGACAGCTCATACTTTCCGATTGATCCAACATATACACGTCACGAATGGTCAGCAGTTCGCGGAGTTGTCCTCTCTGAGTCGCTAAACTTAAAAACCCTGTCGACACTATATTTTGAGCCGTTATTCAAGCTGATCATCTATTGTACTATCGTACCCACATTAGTGCTTGTACAAGTCCTGGCTATAGCAATGCATTTTGTACTAATTAATCTTCTAGAAGGGCCATTGGCTCTAGAGTCGACGTCATGCACCGACTCAAGTACGTTCGTTGCGATCCTGGAGAATTGATATAGAGTAGGATGGTTCATCATGTCGGTTGAACTTGGCAACAACAAATTCCAAGTGATCCGACGTCCTTAATCTGCAATCCTCGTTATGGGTATTACAACACAGACTTGCTCAAAAAATAAATAATGTTTGCCGTTCCTAGAATGTCCGTGGACAACAAGTTGACGAACGGGTGGTTCAGCCTCGCGATGACGGGCCCAAATGTGAAGCTTAATCTTGGACCGCATTTCCCAATCTATTGATGTGCAGCATATAAGATCTGCACCAACAGCCAGTACATGCCGTCCAATCTCCCAGAGTCTATCATCATCAGCCGATGTTACGTTCACCTCAATCAGAATAGCACCACTGGGAATATTATTGATGGAGAAACCTAGTACCTCCTTTAAAAATGTTTCTGTGGGTGGGTGAGTCCCACGTAACTGGCATTCTGGCTCCAGGAAATGATAGTATTCGCATAGATTATGTGAAGGCATCATACTGGATTACGGTTGCCAATCATATAACTCGGCTAAGCAACCTGTACTACAAAAACTTGACACTATCAAGAGAAAAACCGTACTACTATGCACAAGAACACTCCCCTCAACATCATTAGAAGAACTAAAAACACTAACAGGAGAACTACCCTTAAAATTACGTAGGCAAGAACTGCTCCTCCGATACTCCATTCGATTAGATACCCACCCAGACAACCATCCCACCAAAATAGCTATAAACAAGTGTAAAGTTGTCTTCAAACCCAAAATCATACATACCACACCAAGTGGCAAAGTAATCCTTGAACTAAGATAAAATATACCTCTACTAAAAAAACAGGTAACAAACAATACAGACCAGAACAAATCACCATGGTTACAAAAGCCAGCAAAGGTTAACATTGAAGCTACCAAATTAGGCAATAAAGAAGGAGAAGAAAACTTACTAAAACCTGTACTGGTAAACGAAATCAACCAAAAATACCCGGACTATGTTAAATATATATACCGATGGATCAAAAACAAACAACCCACCAAGGACAGCAGCAGCAATAGTCATCCCTGAATTCAATACACAAACGGGATCCAGATTATCTGACTATTGCTCCATTTACACCACTGAATTCTGGGCTATACTTGAATTACTACAATGGATCAAAGACAACCAAATACCTAAAACAGTCATTATAAGAGGTTCCCTAAGCGTTATCAAATCGATCTAAAATCGCAATACACACTCTAGGAAACACTTCCTCGACAGAGCATGCCAATTAATCGACGATATCACCACAGCACATCAATTAGACGAGCTCATGTGGATGTCGTCGCACATTGGAATCTCTGGCAACGAAACAGCAGACAAAGTTGCACAATCCAAACTAGGAGATCAAAACTCTATCAAGCTTAACTATAGCTCTACAAAAGCACTAAGCTTCGCACAAACATATCTTCGCACAAACATATATAGACCAAACATGGCAAGATTTTTGGAAGTCCTCCACAAAAGGTAAAAAGCACCATGAAACCAAAAAAACCGTAGATAGGAACATATAGCTACCTAAGGGTATCTATTTAGAATAGAAAACCATAAATAGGATAATAACTGGAAAAACTAAACTAGCATGCAGTTTTAGAAGGTTTATAGGACCCAAACCAGCAACCATTAACTCCTTTAACTGCCACACCACCGAAGATCTACACCACGTATTCATTATATGCCCAAAATATCAACCCGCTCGGAAAATATTTGTCAAACACCAAAAAGAGATTGGATCACCACACACATATCCAGCGTTACTTATGGACTCAAATAAAAATAAACAATCAGCATATAAAAATATAAATAAATTCATAAACTCAGTGGGACTTAGGAACAAAATATAAGTATTATCCCCACAAAACCAAAAGACCCAGTAACTAGCTAAATAAATTTAGAAGCCACCACATAAAAACCCATAACATATCATTCAATTTTATAAAAATATTGATAAATAATTCACTTACGAAGCACCTATCAAAAACGAAGGAAACCGCAAAATCGGATGTCCTAGATGTCCTTAACGAACCGAGATATCAGCTCAATCTCTAAAAACATTAATTAAATAACTTAAAGAGGTAATATCTAAAAACTTATAAATAACATAACGTAGGAAGCACGCCCTAAATACCTCGACTAGTAATACCATAATAACCTTGAAAATCTCTCTTCATCCGTGATTTCTACTAACAACCTCTATAAACAGCATAGAACACCACCCCCACCCCCTTTTTAGAATATTTTGATTTTTTTTTTAAATCGCAACAAACACCAGGCAAATGCAACGAGAAACCAGCGATGTAAAGCAACCAGGACCGTTCCCGAGCTCTCCTTCCCACTAATGACAGCCAACCATTCAACTGTAAGGGACCTTTATGGACCCACAGACTGAGGCGAAACTATCAGGGTTCCTTGAACCCATAAAAGCCTGGGGGAGGTGGCACCATTCCCTTCCCCAGGAACAACTAGCAGGCTGCGGTACAGTCAGAAAAAGTGGCACATGCACAATTGTGCGCACGCCACTATAATTAAACTCAACAACAACAAGAAAAGGCATCATCAATGATGTCTCGATACGCCTCATATCTGCCAAAATGATTGCCAGTTAATGTACTGGAGTATACTATTGCTCTAAGGAAACCCAAAGATGCAAGTGCCAGTACGAATGCAAAAGACTTTCATCCTATGAGTTTAAGTCGTTGGACGTTGCTGGCGGCGATGCGGTCGCCCCGTTCCCACTAACCTCGTTTTCCCTAGAACCCGAAAGTGTTCTTCATAGCACATCCAGCGCCGTCTTAATGAACGTGTGCTTAACGGCAAACACAATCACATCAGTTGCTGATTTAACGACAATGCAAGCGTGTGGTGATTTTCACTACGATTCAACGCAAGACTTTCAAAACGTTGTTGGTGTTACACTAGGTAACAATAACGACACTATCACAGTCCCGGCACTTCATTTTACTTCAATAACATCCATGTGCGACTCCATGAGAAAACGTTCTTGCTTTTAATCCGTACAAACGGGGTCTTCATTGGGGCTTGGTGGTGGTGTGGAGTGATGGCTACATTAATGCTAACGCATGGGAACGGCTGCATGCGCTGGAAATCATGACACGCAGTGATAACGATTCATCAGCTGCGGGGTCTCGTTGCTTTTGCCAACAATTCCTTGAGGACTGGAGGGAACCACGGCGTGGAAAATAGCTACTCGTATGTTTGCAACAAAACTATTCTCACGCGTCTGAGCACTACTCACGCGCACTTGAACAATTGTACAAGCTTGTACATTACATTCAAATAACAAACCTTTAAGTACCTGTTGTCGGCATTAAACGTCAGACAGTAATGAAAGCACTGAAATCACTGAAAGCAGCGGTGGTCATGGACTCTACTGCCATGTAAACCATACGCTAATTATGACGGTAAGCAAACAATAACAAAATAGAAATACAATTAAAAATCCATCACGAAAATGCGCTTGCGCATTCATTAATGATGTTTTGTTTTACAGCCCTTCTCCCAGCGGATCCCTCAGGCTGGCCGCTGCCTCCTTGGCTATCACCATCATCCTATACTGGGCCTCGAAAAGCGTTTGATAAAAATACAATTATGACAAGAATATATATATACATATATATATATACTCTCGTTGTGTATATAGTTGTCTTTTAAATCTGTATAATATATATATATATATATATATATATATATATATATATATATATATATATATATATATATATATATATATATATATATATATATATATATATATATATATATATATATATTCCAACACCAAACTGATCTAATAATCATTTTACGATTTAGTTGATACCAATAATTGGTGTCAATTTTATATGAGGAAAGAAGCTTTACTGTGGTCTAACATATCGCACTAAAGAGTTTCAGTTTATTTAATATCTGTATACGTTAACTATTATCATATAGAAAGCACTTTACCAATAACAATAAAAAGAGTGACTCGTCAGTAAAGTGATGTTAAGGCAAAACAAAAATAATTCCGACATAGATGCTTTCCATTGCCTGAAGTGACGCAGAATTTCATCACACTAACAATTGCCAATAACATGGATTTGTTTGCTTTGTTGCTATAAGGAGATTTTGCATTGCCATCGATTATCAACACTGGCATACATTCGTCTATGTTGTTTCCAAATTGCTGCAATCCGTTCGTGTGAGCTTTATTTGTGCTTTCATTTCTGAAGCATAGTTATACTGCCAGAGTAACTGATTCATAGACGAAACGGAATCGGAACTGAGTTTAACATTCCTGTGCTGGGTCAAGATGCCAATGCATTTAATTTGCAATGTAATACTAAAAGAAAACTAATTTAGTCGAACTGCAGGAGACAATGGAATGACACTACATTCCATATATCAATCTCGTTAATGAGACATATCGTCTCTACACGCTTTAAAGCTGCGCCCAACTGAAAACTGCACCTAAAGCAGATTGAATGTCGCATAATGTGCCGTCATCTCTAGGTCTATGCAGTTTGTTAGGAGTAATCAGTGGAATAAACAACATATACCTTGTTCAGACTCTGTGTTGCTTGCCATTGGAATCGACTTATAAGCGAGTGTATAAGGTAAGCTACAGAGCAAGGAAATACATCCATCAGGATAAAATGAATTTCATGCAGCTTGTGTAAAGTGAGACGAAGTTGTTTGGACTATATTGGCTGCTAATTATTTAACTGAATAGACCAGTATTAAACACTTAGCAGTATTATGCTCGACATCAAAACCATTTTGAGTTATCTGTCAGTCAAAGGTAGCAACATTTCAACATATACAAACGACCACATAAAGAACAATATTTTAAAATAAGCCATGAACACAGAACAAAGTATAATTCCCGATTTACTTTCCCCGTAAACGTTTATTGCCCATGAATTCCAGATAACAACTCGAATGTAACCAAGGCAGATAAGCATATAGGATTGATATCTTGTTTTGTGGCGTTTTGTTTTGTTTCTTGTTGTTTTTATTATTTTGGTGAGAGAGGACGTGATGGAAATATTTCAGAAATGATGTTCGCTCTTAGATTAATAGGCGCAGTGCTTATATATTTTGAAATAAATGTGTTTTTATCTAGCCACTACAGAGGTTATTATAAAAATTATTTCCTCTTATTCTTCTCATTTCATTTTTCTTTGTAATTTATTACACTATGCAGCTGCTACAGGTCCCTAAGAAACTATTGCGAAAGTTTTATGTGAGCAAGAAACTATCCAAAAGTACATTGTTAGCACAAATTTAAACTCTGTATGCAAAACGGAAGGGGTTTAGACAGCAAGGAGGAAACAAAAACAAACTTTGTTTAGGGTATTTAACTTGCAAATATAGCGGATGTTTGTGAAAAGTTTGATTTATGGTTCTTATTAAGCATATATAAGTTAATAAAACCCACTCATTATACGTGCTAAATTGATAGGCATGATTCTGCTGAATTTCATTCATGACTCTACGTAACATCCCCACTCCCGAGACACATGATTGGCTGTTTCGTCTCGTAATGAGATGTTAAACAGAGGGAGGATCAATGCATGTAAATATCTATATCTATCTATCGATATATATATATATCTACCTAAAGCAGATTGGATGTCCCATAATGTGCCTGTAAAACAAACATCGTTAATGAACGAACAAGCGCATATTTGTGATGGTTTTTTAATTGTATTTCTATTATTGTATTGTTTGCTTACCGTCATAATTACCGTACAGTTTACATGGCAGTAGAGTCCATGACTATATATATATATATATATATATATATATATATATATATATATATATATATATATATATATATATATATATATATATATATATATATATATATATATATATATAAATATATATATATATATATATATATATATATATATATATATATATATATATATCTTTGAAAACATTGAAAATACATATTGTAGGAGGCACTCTATATTAGGATATACAACACTATTTACACTTCATTATTCTATCGTCAAGAGTAAACACAACAACAGTCACAAAACCATCATACTATTAAAGCAGAATTACACGTAAACAGCATGTGTTCAGACTGTGTTCCGAATGATATATGCACCAAAATGAATTCACTAGGCATTAGCCTTGAAAAACAAATCTTTTAGGCGACGAAGATTATTTTAAATTAATGCTGAGAATCATACTGGACAAACAATTAAGAACCTTCCCATACATAGCACTATTGTTATAATATTTGTGACGAAAGCAAATCAACAATAATTCCGATAATACTGCTTTCTGATGATGTGTGATTAATGCCATAATTTATCATTTCTGTTTTTGTCCTAATAATTCCGTAAATGTGAAAGTTGTTTCGCCAATGGGTGCAGATAAGACTCAAAATATTTCATTAAATTTGGTTTAAAATTGAAAAGTGTTTCAAAACATGTCTGGAGATTACTAAATTAAGCATCCATCTCAATCACAGTAAATGCATGGAAAACTACGAATAGTCATAAATAAAACAAATCCCATCAGACATATCACAGCTGATGCTTTTAAGAAAGTATCGATTCCATTACGTATACCATCAATCATGTTAGTTAATCGAATCCCTAAAGAAATACAGAAAAGGAGTACTCATGAGTAAAACAACTGAAATTCGTATACTATAAGTAGTTTGTAGGCAGCAAAATAGAAATTCCATTTATTGATTGAAAGCTTGAACGATTTCCTCTCTCTTTTAGAATTTAAATCTGAATAAGTGAAAATATCGGAGACGGCAAATATGAATAACGATGCTCAGTCAGTCTGTGGAACTCTGAATAACGACTCTGGAAAGGGTGCTCAGACTAGGATGAGTGCCAACAAGATATTTCTCTAGGAAGAATTTATCAAACACAATGTCCAGTGACTTACTGATCATGTAGAAATTTGTTCAAATCACACAAACTAATGCTAAATGTTTATAGGAACGGTGAGGATTAATGAAGAAAAGAATGAAAATTCAGACTATCTGGTATCCGTCAATCATTCAACTAACTTTTTGCGAAGATAGTCTAATCTGGACTAAATTCTACAAATGGTACGCTGTAATTATGCGACTCACAATATGAATTGTTGCATATGTCTTAGGAAAAATGTAAGTTAAAGCTATTTAATTTGGCGTGATATATGAAGGAAAGTCGATATCAGAAAGTACTTGAATTTGGTTTTATTATAGTGACATCATTTCCACAGGTCGCTCGAAAAAATATTTACGTCCGTAAATCTTTCATTTAATCCACACAAAATAACATCCTATCCCCCATCTGGCTCGTGACAGTGCGTGAGAGAGAGAGAGAGAGAAAGAGAAAGAGAGAGAGGCTTATAAGACTGGCCATATCAAGAAAAAAGGTGGAGGTGATGGAGCCTTTTGGAGTATATCCTTCGCATCTTTACCAATGTCGCGTTGTTGGAATTTGAATGCCATATACATATACATTTTTTCTTTTCCCTTTTATCTAAAAGTGCATATTTATGTTTTATATTTGAATTTGGATCGTCAAAGTCTTCTTTTATCTTTTCAAAAATCAAGTTACGAACGAACATTTTGATTGCCGGCCACATATCCGCAACAGAAATATTGAGTAAAGGGCGTCGTTTTGAAAGTCATGATATCCCTGGACCGTTTGTGTGTGTGTGTGTGTGTGTGTCTGCTCACACTCGAGAATGGATATAAGTTCTTGTATTATATAGAATCCATATTGATGCACATATAAAACACTTTATTTTATACATTTTTCATGTTTACATTTTGTTGATTATCCTGTTATAGTGTTCATTCTAACATTTATAAAATGTGACATACGTCTTTTCAATGTTTGCTTCTACGTTTAGAAGAGAACAAATGTTACCATGTTATTGACATATATCAAATGTTATCATGTCAGTGCCATATAACAAATGTTATCATGTCAGTGCCATATAACAAATGTTATCATGTCAGTGCTATATAACAAATGTTACCATGTCAGTGCCATATGACCTTGTTTTTTGTAAGCACTAAAGCTTCGGAACTACAAACCATATGATATCATGAGAAATTGCTGTGATGTACATTTTGATATTCACAATAGGCAATCCTTAATTCCAAAGTCATTTAGTACACAATTTGTATATTCGGGTAAATAAATGAAATAATACGGTCTGAAATACTACAAAAAGGAAATCTAGAGCCATTTCCCGATCATATTACCACTGATTATACAGAAATGAATGAGATAATGTTGACTGATATTTGTTATACTACAGTAATGATATCGATGATATATCACGGGTAGGGGCAGTTCCTTTGTATAAATAAATTTGCATTAATCGGCTTTACTGTATTCCACCCCCACCCCCAGCTTATCCATTCTAGAGACCAATTTGACATAAACTAAGACAATAGTGTTTGCTCACTGATAGTCTTGACAAATACATATATGAAAATGGATATCATCGATCCGTGAAGTAACAAACCGTGCTTTATGTGATGGACACGTGCCTCATACACTGTGCAGTTTATGGTCCTCTCTCTCTCTCTCTCTCTCTCTCTCATAAAACATACATACATAAAATAAAAACCAGCAGTCTCACTTATTTGCATTTGAAACTTACATATATGCCTTGTGGAAAATATAATTGAATTTGCCTGTGCATGGTTTGAGTTTTGGGTTGATTTTGATGTTTTTGGGTACGAATATACATTCAAAACTGTCTTGTCCTTTCAAACAATCTGAAAACGCTTTGCATTCGCAGATGTCGTAGAAAGTAATAATATTAGGCTACCTTTCCTGATATGCGTAATCAATGAATGAATGAACCTTTTTCATTATATCCGTTAACTTAAGCGATATTCACGAACAATTAATTACAAAGCCTAGATATTAGAAGAAAAGAAAACGAATTACATAAAGAAAAACATTTGATATCAAGAATAATACTGAACTTACTGGTTTTCGTCCTGAAAAATAAACTAGGAAAAGCTTCTAGTAATAAATTCATTTTAACTATTGATTATTTCGTTTTCAGACGTAATTCATTTTATTTCTTGCAAGGTCTCTGTTAGCTTCCAGTGTCTATTCGGCTGCCAATCGGAAAGACGGTAGCCGTATTCGTAACAGTAATAGTAAAATAAAGTGGTTCCAGAGGGCAGGGCGAGGAAACTTCCCACGGTCGCAACCAATGAAAAATGAGAATACTGCGCAAAAATTTCATCGTTAGATTTGGGCCAGAGTCATAGCGAGTGATATATTAACGTGTTGCAAAATCAAAGAAAATAAACATCAAACACTTTACATAAAGTGTACCGACTGCATGATGCATATTGATATGCTTCGGCAGTTCTTGTCCAAATCCCCCTCCCCACATTGATGTCGCAATAGTTGGAGAGTAGTAATTTACGACATAAAGTTCCTTTTACGATAAACATTATTCTTCAGGTTGTTCGACTGGTCTAACAGCATACATTTACAAATGTATTCAACATTTAATAAAACTGGAATAACGTAACATAACAGAATGATAATGCGTCGACGTTACCATTCCAAATGTATGTATATTTCCAGACAGGACTGTATATATGTCATTGACAAAATCCAATTTAATAGTATCTAATATTTTGCCCAAAGGATTTACAAAATTAGATTGTTCGCATCAGACATGTGTCGGTTAATTTTTGCGAACTTTAATGTGCAGAGACGGTTTCAGATAAAAGAATAACAGGCAGGGAAATACCTGCAACAAAATAATGCTGATGTAAACATTGTTGAGAAATGTATTTGTATACTCGAAGCCCATGTTTCTTCTAATCTCGGTAATTTACTGAAACTCGATGAACGATTTCGCACATCGATATTACAACTAATGGCTGACAATGAATAATTAATTGCAACATTAAATCACATGGTTCCATTTCTGAGATGTGAGTAGATGAACAAAGATTGACTCGCGCCTCGTGAAACTGAAATTATGACAAAGTCGCGATCAAAGAGGAAGACATAAACGGTTCCAATGAATATTCGAATTCAGGTGCATTTAAATCTTTTTTTTTTATTTTGTGATCATTTTTTAGCAAACAGAAAACTTTAGGCTTGTTTGTAATACCGTATTAATCCCACTGATTGATCTAATATTGTGAATGAAATTCTTTGTTAATTTTAACGATTTATCACATATTGCAACTTCTCACACCTTTTCAGTCCGACCATTTACAATTGATGAGTTATAACTGACACACTTTGTCTTGCATAATTCAGTTTCTCATAATGAATCCATCCAAAATCAATTAAAAATTGATCGACCTAACAGTGGACAAATGCACTTTTATATAAACCGACGCTGTATATCGCTTAACTGGCTAAACTAAATAATATTTATTGCGTAAATAATTGTTTATGTTGCCTAAGCTAACGCTATCAAGCTTAATTTATGTATGTAACGGCAATATGTTGAAACCCATACAAGCAAAAAAATAAACCAACAAAAACGTGTTTTGATTCGTTCAGTCTGCTAGGTTAATATCATTGACATGTTCCTCCAAATATCTGGTAAGTTCCATTTTGTTTAAGGTTTTTTATATATATATATATATCCGTAGAACCTACCTACTAACTACATTTTCTGAAAGCGGTGTCATGTTAATGATTTGTTTTCTGAGTTTAAGATGCTGTCGCTGGGTGAAAGCTATTGGTGTCAATTTCAGTTCTCTAGTTGCTTTCTTCCATACTCGTTGATAACGGTAAGGATGTTTTATGTTTTGGCTTCACAGTATTGAGACTTACAACTAGATTGGTATATTATCGAATTAAGAGAATTGTCTAATGCTTGAATGATGAAAGAGCTATAAATCGCACACTGTATCACTAATCAATAAGTTTCGTTCACCGGTAAATGAAAATGGCAAGGGACATATACAGTCACAATTCTACATCATAACAGTGTGTGTGTGTTTTTGTGTGTGTGTGTGTGTGTGTGTGTGATTCAGATTTTTAAAGTAACTTTAACACTTTTTCAGTCATATCGCTACGATGCCTGCAGTGTGGCAATTTAAAGTGATGTCTAGCACTGGGGCATCATGCCGCAGACATGTAGCATTTGTCCCAGCCAGTCACATTATCCTGACACCAGGCCAACCAATTCTAACACTAAAATTGGTTCAATTTCTTGGCAGTAAACAGTAAGGTATTTTTTAAGTTTATAAATTTGTTTCAGTAGATTACTATTTCGCTTTTTGCTTTGTTGGGCTCTTTTTATTTGCATAAACCGGTGGCATTCAGACAACACTGGGTTTATAGCCGTCGGTAAGAAAGGTACAAAGGCAATAATGAAATAGAACACAATTAAACTGGTTTGGAAACGGTGGCGCAATGTACAGCTAATAAATGTTTGCATTAGAAGTAAAACACAAGGATGAAATCATATTTTGGAACTGATTAAAAATTTAATGTGGTACAAAATATTTCTCCTAGCACAGGATTATGATCTGTATTATTAGATCAGACATGTATATCTGATAAAGGAACATAAAACTATTTGTGTAATATTACCTTTTCATTGCAAATATAAACACTTAGTTTTCTGTGCATTAAACATATAGATTGATAGATAGATGTGTGATATGTTCACGTTTTAAAAAGTAAACTTACCGGATGTTATATCAATGAAGATTATCTGCAGCATGAGAAAGGCGAAGCTTCCATAGTAAAACAGTTTCGTAATATCCAAGGTACTATAACAAATATGAACTTCCATGCTTGTCAACAACGTTCGTAATGTCATACATTCCAGTTACACTGTGAAAGAAATACGGAAAATCTCACTGTAAAAATCAGATACTTAAAACAGTCATTTGACTCCGATTTGGCAGTAGGTGTTCATCACTGACTGATTCTAAGAGATGCTTGTGATCTTTGGCACTATTATGCACTTGTGACACATTCTTGATCCCTCGATTTCCTTGTATATAGCAAACGTCTTTGCTTCTGGAAAAGTCCATCGTCTTTCAGTGAATAACTTGGTACCATTTTTCACTCTCGACGTATCCAGCACAGCTGTCCATTATGAGAATATAAGCATACAGCGATGTACAATTTTCATAAGATTGTAGACTCTAAGATCCAAACAGAACCGTATGAACTGGTTTTATATTCGTCTTAAAATTCCTTCTTGTTAACAGTTAACAGTAATTTAAAACCCATAATGTCCCTCAAAGTTTGTATGGTTTTTATTCTAATTTGAATAACAAAAGCTCAGCACATTTAAGCATTAATGTGTATTTTCCTCCTTATTTAGACCCTGTAAATATGATGATAGGACAGAAAAATGTCCATCCAATAGCTTAAACGAAAGTGTGAATGACAAAGTAATCCAATAGGAGATTTTCTTTGAATAAGTGGCCCTTGCACTATTACCATCCACTACCACCTCTAAATTAGAATTAGCAGTAGATCAGCTGTTTACGGGATAATCAGCCTGGCTTCCAACTCTCTTCATCGGCATCGATTCTTTTAAAGATATGATGCTCTCCTGTAATCCAGTCCAGACACGGTTCTACTACAGTCCCACGGTGTGAGCTGCAGTTGTTTCCTGTTGCTACGTGTGGCGATAACGCCTGCGTATCTTAGAGTGACTGATAATGTAGTACTGGAGCAGTAGCAAATTTCAATGATGTAGGTATTAGTTGCTGGAAATATACTTTAGAATCGATTCTCTCTGGCGGTGCATGTATGGCTAAACTGGCCACATAACATTTCAAAATATGACATTAAAATTAGTAAAACAGTCTCTCGCGGCAATGAGATTGGTCAGGTAATACTATCGAAAATTGATTTCAGCGAGTTAGTGAGCTGTTAGTAATCAGACGATATATTTTAAGTAATATAATTTTAGATTAGCCCGTAGCGATTTTCCAGACATATGTAAATTTGTATCGGCCTCGTTTGTATGCGTAGAGCATCAATTAAGGCAATAAACTATAGAAGGTAGTTTATGTAGGATTCCACAGAACAGTTTACGCCCCCCCCCAACACACACACACACACACACACACACACACACACACACACTGTCTCTCTCTCTAACACACACACACACAATTATTGTTTTCAGCATTCATACTATTTGTAAAACAAATGATTTTTACTACTATACTTTTTCTAGCAACAATACAATATTTTAGTACAATAAATGAACGTGAACTTAGATAAATACATATATTTAGATGGAAAGAAAAAATTAACGCCGTCAAACAAAGCAGGATTCAAACTTTAAATTATCAAGAATCTTCCGAAAATGAGGTGGATTTGCGTCTCCTTCGCCTACAAAATGTCAGTAGCGGCATCTAACTATATACAAACTGTAATACACTAGTATTACATATATATTTGTGATTGATATTTCGTTCGATACAGATTTTAAATCCGTATCACTGTAGCCAAACAGTAGACTGGAAATACTGATATCCTTTCTCTGACGTCCCATGTCGAATGTGTGATACGCATCGAATCGAACTTTCACAGTCCTAGTTCGTATTTAATTTCATTCACGGTGTAATGCTAAAAATATTTAGAAAGTATAAAAGAACAGGTATGTAGTAAATACAAAATCTCATTCGTATTTATTCGGTGGATTGGGGGTGGAGTGGCTCGTTGATATGACTTAAGATTATCGTGGCCTGACTGGTTCGACATAACCCTACATCACACCAAACTCTTTCTTTCCGTCCGCTTGGAATAAACCATTTATATAGTTTTGTTTATGCATGGTGTCACTCATATTATTATCGTACAACACAGAACATATTTTTGAACGTTCTTGTTTATATACTTGAACAGTAATTGCTTATACCATATGAAGTACATCAATATAGATATAGGTATCGGGCCACTAATTAATTTACAGACTCTCTACCAGCCTACTGATTGGGGGAAAATTAAGTCATAAATATTTCGAGATGCATGCGTTGACTAGTAATGGATTAAATTTCCTGCAATTAGCGCGCGAGGGAGTCCATTATAGGCAGCAATGCGTGATGAAGCCAGATGGGAGGAATCGACCCAAACCTACCAGCCGAGCTGAACTGGAGAATGACAATTATGTAGTCATGCGGGAAAGTTAAGTTGGATACCCTCATTACATTTTATGATCAAATTTACCTTATCTATGTAAACGGAACTGCTAATGTCATTTTAAGAAATTAATGTTAACTTATACTTCAAGGAAAAGTGTATCACAAATGGAATTGTACTAATTTGTTTATCTATCTAATTAAATTGTTATATTATGTATATATTGGGCTGATGTTGTTCGATTCTATATCTCTGCTAAGATTTTCGCTAACTCCATCCAATAATTTCACAATTTAAGTTTTCGCTCGATCCGGGCTACAACTCCCAGGTCGATCATCCCTTAAACATCGACAACCACCATTCTTAGGTAATAGGTCACCACATAAAAGTGATGATCTTAAAGCCCTCTTTTTCCTATTACATTCTTTATTAATTTTATTTGGCATTGTTTCGTTTATTTATATATTAACACAAGCTAAAATATATCATGTACTTGATCAATGATTGTATTTATTATTTTGTACAGGATCATAAAAAGCAAAAGAAGAACAAGGAATAAAATGAGCAATAGTTAAATCCCATGGGTTTAGGCATCGTCTTGCCACTCTTGAATATATTTAACTGATGCAAACATATTCAAGTGGTGTATCATCGCATTTTGTGCATTATTTCATAATACGTAAAAATATGTTTCTAGCCATGTAAATTACTTAGAAATTTGTATACTTGTAGTACCTTTGTCCAATGTATTTGCTGTTTTATTTTTTTCTAACCGTTACTGTAGAACTTATTTATACCTACCCGTTTATCATGTTTGATGCAAGCCTTTCTATTTAATAATCTATTATTTATCTACAATAAAAGTAATACTAATAAAATCGTACAACTGCTGAGCAAAATGTTTATCAATATTAATTTAACATATTTTTAATTAACTACAAACAGGAAAACAACCTGGAACAAGACTTGAAACACAACTTGAATAATGTGACACGAGATTTTAATAAATTCCAGCAAACTTTGAATATACCTTCAAAGAAAGTACTCCGCGAATACCAATTTAGGTCCAAGTTTAATTTCGTTAGAAAAGACAAAATTCATGTAAACTATTGTAAAACGGAATAAAGAGATTTAATGTCGACGTTGATATCAACATAAATAAACGACAAAATATCTTTAAGCTATCCTTCTGGTTTTAGTTTTTAATTCTTCTAATAAAGATGAGAAAATCCCACAATACGTCAATCACTAAATAATAACATAAATTTGAAAAATAACCGTATTGCACATTTAGTAGATCCGATAAAAATAATTCGGACATAGCAAATGTGCTGAAATCTGAAGTACGCAAGTCTTTGGTGAATAGCAAATTAAAAGATATAAGAAATAGAGAAAATACATTGATACTCTATTAACAATTATGAACCATTGTAGATCAGAGAGAGCTTTTAAAACTGAACACTTACACGAAGAGTTATGAAACCAAGACAAATATTTTCGATATGCATACAATACTTACTCATATGCACGCTATCATTCCTGTATATCATGTAAATTGAGAGCTGTGACAGAGGAAAAAAAGGTTACAGGACTAGAGACGAACAATTTAATGTTGTGGGTCAGAGGCCTGCCACTTTTTTTTTCTCCAAGTGTCAATAGCTGAAAAATATATCGCTCTGATTTATATGTTTATAGCACAATAACACTATATTACATAATTAAATCATTTAGAAACAAAACATTATCTGCAGATGAAATAATATAAAATATCACAGATCGCACAAATTAAATGTTGAGACCTTCATCGTAAATGATTTTGAAATGTTTACGTTGATTGTATTGTACGTTATAATTTAAAAACTGTAATTAAAGAAGCTAACACCTTCATTGTGTTGATATTATACAACTTGTTCATAAAAATAAAAAGTGTTGTGTTTGAATTGAAGTCTACCATTTACTAACTGCACTCAGCAGGGAAACTTTGGGTGGGATGCCAATATGCAGGCAAGATATTTATCAGAAAGGGCCATAACAAACAGAAAACACACTTGCTCAACAACCGAGAAAATACTTAGTGGACTTGAGAAATTACGTAACCTTCTAACAGAAAAAACTGCACTCTGAAAATTGCATAATGAGTCGCAGCCTTATAAAGGAATAAATGTTCTAAGCACATTAAGATTCGCTAGTAAATAACATAAACATGACATTTTCGTTGATCCGAAAATTTGAAAAAAATCGTAATTAGACCGATATCTATGAAAACATCCCATTTGGCCAAAAGGTTGGCATACGTGATATGTTTCAAACATGCGATTAAAGGATTTTAAATATAATAATATTTGTAATATTCAAAATTATTTGGTGACAAATTCAACTCTTCGCTAAAATACTACAACTAATACTACTTCAACTACTACTACTACTACTGCTACTACTACTACTGCTACTACTACTACTACTACTAATACTACTACTACTGCTGCTACTACTACTAATAATAATAATTTTAATTATTTTGTCCTAAAATATGAAAAGATGATGTTAATATCATGTAATTTGTAACACGATTTCTCGGGAATATCAGCGAAAAGGTACCGGAATAAAATTCCGAGATAATCCCTAGAGAACATATCTGTCACCCTACAGAACGACTTTATTCTAGAACGGATATGTACATGATTTCGACAAACATATAAAGGAAATTCTCTTAGGTACATTATATATATATATATATATATATATATATATATATATATATATATATATATATATATATATATATATATATATATAAGCTGTAAACACTATGTTTACGTTGCAAGTGTTCACGTTATGTCTTGTTTGCAGTTAAGCTATGGGTTTCCGTTTGAAATCTTCACCTCCTATTATGATATAGGTCAAGTGAAGACGTGTATAAAGAGGGATTTGTTAAAAATTATCATTCCTGATGAGGATCAGTCGGTCAAATTAAACTTGAGAGAAATTATTTATCTAGAATACACATTAAAATTACTAAAGTGTTTATTGACTTTCAGACTGATACATATTGTTTTGGGATCATTGTGATGTCATTCAGGGACAGTTTGGATTGCATCATTGTGTTACATCGTGACATTAAAAGACTATTGGAATTCATTCAGAACATTCTATACATTCTGACCTGTGATAAAACGTTTAAGATTGTTTGGGATTGAAATCATAATACTGTAGGTGTCTCTTGAATTTGCACATTCTATTGTAGATAAATAAGCTTCTTGTTGCCTAACTGACTATTGTTTGTTTAAATTTGTCTCTTACATATGTTACAAACCAGCTCGTGTTTTTGCCATTGCTCCGGTAACTGCTAAAGCAGGAGACAAATAAGGGATTTCACTCAGGATCAACCCTTTGACCCCACTATGGCTTGTTAGTTATAAGTGGATTAACCATAACCTTATTTCCAGTTAGGTCATTGCCTCGTAATAAATTAATACCCTTAGTAGGTAAAGAAACTACTGCATCGACAGTCACTGGTGTAGATTCAAATGCTGGTGCAAAATTATCAGAATGGAGAGGAACACTACAAATATGCACTCTACTCCCTGAAGAAGAACACTTTCTCTCCAAGGCGTTTCAGACAAAGGCAAAGTATCTGATAACAAAAAGCTCGTGTAGGAAGTGATATTGATTTCCGATCAGTCCTATCCAAAGTTTGATTTTTAACGGTTGTGCCAAATTGGGATTTGGAAGTACTCATAAGAGCCCGAGGTAAGTATTTACACAAAGAATGAAGACTTACTGACAAATGAAACTTTGTGAGTAAATGAAACTTTGTGAGTAAGGGTTACTCATCAGCTATGCGATCAGCATCTTCCAAAGTTTCTATTTTTTGCTCTATATGATTGGTGTTTATTTCACTGTGGATACAATTCTTGAAATCTTCATATAATAATGGCTTATGAGATTATCATAATGTCGAAAAACCTTTTTCGGCTGAACACCACCTATCAGATAGTCTGACTCAACAGTGAATGATTCGAATTATATAAGTGCTGGAAATGTGAATGCTTGTTGCAGAATTTAATAAATGTGTGAGCCAAACACCCGTGATCATTACCAGCATATCTTGTTCTTGGATTTGACTCCGCATGCTTAAATGACTATTCCATTAGCAATGTTTCAACCAAATTCGTCATGAACGTATCCAGTTTCTTTTCTACAATTCCTAAATCTTTGCAAACATGTATCAACTCATAAACATTCAAAATACATTCCTTAACCCCTTCATAATCAACACTTTTTTGTACGGACAGTTAAGTGTAGGCTTCAACTTCAAGTGTAATTTCAAAACCTGAATTTGTGTGCAACTCTATTTCCTTATAGTTTTTAAACTGCGATTCCTATAAATTCAGGTGAAAACCAAATACATACTTATTAATCAAACCCAAAGTATCCTTCCCACCAAATAGTGAATCCAGATATTCTTTTTTTCTTGCCTCGTTAAAGAAGCTTTCGCTTATGAGAGATTATAATGTCTGGCAAGCTCAAGTAACTCGTTGTTTTTCATAGCTTCTAACCCATTCTGGGTTGGATTTAAAACGACTTTCTACATTTTAGATGATATTGTGAATTCTTGTAAACATAACTAAAGATTTCTCAAATGTGAGAAATTAAAATCTTTATTAGGATAACCAAAATGTATAGATAAAGTCAGTTTTAATATTGTAGACAATTTTAGTAGATCTGATATGTTTTGAAGAAATTCAGATCTCAGATGAGCCTTTAATTTATATTACGACTCTATGGTCTTCAACTAAGTAAGAGAAAAAGCGAAAGCAACAAGCTTAGTCAAATTCAGCAAACAATTTATTCCCTATAATACAAAGCGTAAATTCTAATTCGCTAGCAGTATTATGAACTAAATCAAAAAGTATAGAACGTTCTAAATTCTTCTTCTTCTTCTTCTTCTTCTTCTTATTATTATTATTATTATTATTATTATTATTATTATTATTATTATTAATTTAAAAAACATGATAATAATAATGATAATAATAGTGAAGGTCCTGATGTTCCAAGAGGCTTACATGTCGTAATGTACCACTAGTCTTGAATGTAATGACGTACAAATAATTTTAAATATATTGATGTACCAACAGGTCTGAGGCATCACAATTATATGATTAAAAATGTCTTTGAATAAATTCTCGATAATCCCAAACTAGTGTTGGAGTGCAAAAAATCATTGAGCTTTTTGTAATTCCTATATATAATGTTATGGACCGGTTCCTCTCAAATTATAACTGAACACAACGGTAAATAAAGCTTAGCGAGGAATGAATAAGTTTGTTTTCATCATCCTTTATATGCTAATTTCACTTAAACTACGACACAATAGAATGCCTATGATTTCGGTAATTTCAGATGGAAACTTTAAACTAATTCGTAAACAATGTCAGACATTGATTTTAAATTTAAACAAACATTTTCAACAAACTTACGGAAGTCTGGTAGACACAGCCATCAGTCATTACATCAGTCAGTTTTGACAAAAAGTAAATCGCAGCACATCCTATAACTTAAAAATACATAACAACGGATATACCTGTCCACCAGTTTATGACTAGAATTTCAATAGTATTTGAGGAAAAAGGACGTATATTTCTTTTCTCCCCTTTCTACAAAAGCAATTTTTTCAAATATAGCCTGATTGCACTTATAATATCATAAAACTATAATCTATGGTGAAAGAAAAAGTATGTCTTACAAAACCTTTCATATGAAAAATATAAATATTTAATGGACGTCATACTAACTGGGTACCCTAAACTATATCGTATATGTTCGAGCCGCAACTTGTGTTTCTTACTTGCATGTCAAGTTTTCATTATTTATCATACTTGTGTCTGCATAACTCAAAACAGTCATAAAACTTTGTCAAACCCTTCGACAGAGCCTTAAAGAAGTACGTTTTGTATAAGATCGAGACAAGTAGATATAGGCATTGAGAAGCGAGTGTATTATCTCAGCAGGGAACTGATATCTCGAGAGCTGATGCACACAAAATCAGTTTCAACAAACGCCCAGTTTATGATGTTTTCCATACACCAACAAGCGGCAAGACATGGGGACTGAATGATAATCCTAACTGCAGATTTTGTGGAAGACTTTCAAAAATTTAGAGCGCGTACTTTCATCCTACAATATAGAATTTTCAGATGAATGTTATCGTTTACGTCATGATCAAGCGCTTGCTGAGATTGCTGCCAGGAATAACCAGGATATGTAAGTATCAAGCGAAAAACGGACACAACTTCGTCAACTTAATGGTAAGCGACGAGACACAGAGGCCAAGGGCTGAATCATCTTGTCATCAGCACAACCGCACACGACTGGGGAAGGCAAGCAGATGTACAATGACAACTGAAGTTATCAAGGTTCATTGGAGACATCATCTTCAAACCTGATATTGAACAGTGGTCAAGAAGAAGCAACAAGTTGAATTTACTGGACGTGACAACGCTATAGGAAGCAAGAATGGAAGATGCTCATTAGAGACAATTTGCCAATTATCAGGCGCTTATCCATGAGTCTGAACAGAAAAGGTAGAAGACCCGGAATCAACCCGAGGAAATAGAATGCAATAGCTTCGTGGACCTTTCCAGCGTGCTTTAGTGGTCATTAGGATTACAGGACCTAGGCACAGGAAATTATTTTCCAAGGCTGGCAAACAGGCGGAATAAGATTCTCATCATATTTTGGTACAAGAGAGCGGAGCGATATGAAAGATGTTTGGTTCCGGACTAATTCTAATCAGCTTAAGTGGGTTTTGAGTAAATACCTTCATACTCTAGAAGGAACAACGTACTAAATGCTTGTTCATCTATCAAAATTGTTAACTAGAACAACATCCATATCACATTGTTGCGTTAAACAGTGCATGAAATTTGTAATATTTTAAAGATAATACAAATGATAAGAGAAAGAAAAACAGAAATAAAGTTACGAATCCATGATTATATAATCCGCTAGATAACAAGTAAAATTAGAGAAGAAAAAGGAGACAATTGTAGCCAGCTATTTAGTTTAGGTATTATCCATAACAGTGTATCAAAAAGTATGAATCATAGCATTGTGTAATAACTGAAAATATAGATATTTAAATTATGTTCAAGCAACTTACTGTGGAGTTTAACAATAATGACATCTAGCTACATGTATCTATGGAACTGAGTAAGTTTGAAGACAGAATACTAGTAATTTCTAACAGTTTTGACTAGCGAAGGCCAGGTGCTATTGAAAACGGCGTCACTCGGAGCTAGGGTTAGGAATTTTGTCACATTACACGTACACACTGCAAGGTATATAAAATTATTATTCGCGTGACGTTTCGAAAAAAGGTTATATTCATTATTGATTCAATAATAATGTGTATCCATATTTTCTTAAAAATATAACGCAACATTTGCTTAGCAAACAATGTCTAACACTGTAAAATATATTCGGACAGATAGCTGCCATATTGAATCGCGACATCATACGGTCTAGTGAACTCACCGAGAGCTAGATCTGTAGCTATAATCATGCAGACATGAATTTCTAATTTCATGCTGAACGGTGTCTCATTCTGAACTATTCCTCTTGCAATTATTGTTAATTGATTGGATTGACATGGTTACACAAATATAGATGATTAAAGAAATGGTAAAAGGAATATTTGTCAACTGTACTAAGTTCATTTTGCTTTTAACTGTAAACTTTATGATATTGAGCGTAATAATTAAACCATATAACGCAGAACTTTAAATCGAAGAGAAATCGTTACCAGATAGCTGGCGCGAGAGACGCCTGTTGTGATATAAAAAACAAATTAAATGATCGGAGTCCCGTTTCGGGCATAGCAAGTTTGATCTTTGAATTAGACAAATAAGCTTCAAAATAGAACATAATTTATGTTACAACATGACACGGTCAGGAGAAGCTGTTGAGTAGCTGTATAGTATTATGCGAGAGAGAGAATCAAAATAACATGGTTTTAAAGCAATAGCTCAAACAAAAACCTGTTGATATATCAAGCTGTGATTATAGAAAAGCGTATTAATCCGCATATCATTATGATTTCAACGGCAGACTATTGATTCCGTATGCTCTGTATAAGTGAAAAATTACCATGTAATAATCATTAATAATCCCCGTTTTGTAAACACATTTAACGTTACAAAATTGCTCAGATCCCTTCTCTCTCTCACTCTCCAAAATGTCATTATGTGACGTCAGGGTATACAGAATTTGCATTTGCTCTGGATAAAAATCTTGAAATGAACTTACATAGTTTTGCATCATACTATTAAAATAACGTGAATATACTCCTATTTCATTTATAGTCTAATTTACCTAAGTGAATACAATATATTGTTCGACTTTTCATCGTGTTACGAGTCTATGGTCTTAAAATAAGTAACAGAAAAGAGTGAAAGACAACAAGCTTTGTAAAATTTAACAAATAGTTTGTTTTCCTTGAATAAAAAGTGAAAATGAGAAGAAGAAAAAAAAACTTACGGTATTGCGACTTGAATCCAAACATAATCCAATAATTACAGCCAACTACCAATAATTTAAAGGCCTATATAAATCTCAGTTCAAGTCCTGAAGAAATCCAAAAACTTCAGTTCAATAATTTGTAGACAAAGATTCCAGCCCGAAATTTAAAAAATACTGGACACAACATACAACTTGTTTCTGCTAATACTTAAAGCACGAATGACCAAGTCCGCACAATTACAAGATTATATAGTTCTCTACTTGACCTCAGGTAACAATTAGCGTTTCCTAAAAAAAACAAACACATTACCTAATGGAAAATAACCTTCTATAATGATCCTGATGTTTACAGAGATGAAAACCATAACCTGGATTACACTCAGAAAATTCCAAAACTCGAACCCAAATAAACATATTTACTCCTTCTGCCAATAATGATCCTGATATTAGGCCATATACAGAGATAATAATTTAGCTATGTATTAGTTGTTTACACAAAATAAAATAAAAAAAGTCAATCAAGTCAAGCAGAAATGAAGTCAGTTTTGGACAAGATCAAGTCCAGCATACAATGCTACATTACAATAGCATGTAATGCAATAAAATCTCTAAAAGTAACAAACAAACAATTAAATTAAAGACACACAACAGTCAAATTTCTCTCTCTCTCTCTCTCTCTCTCTCTCTCTCTCTCACCATAATGATAAAATATACTCGGACATCTGTGACGTCAGAAAATAATGAATTTGAATTTGCTCTGGATGAAAATGTTGAAATGAATTTACACGAATAACGTACAATAACCTGGTTCATTATAACGCCATCTTTACAATTACCATGGGATTATTTTTCTAGTTTAGCATGATATTATTAAAATAACGTGAATAAATAATATACTCATATTCCATTTTAGTCCACATTACCTAAATGAATACAATATATTGTATAACGTTTTATTGAAACTCCCTCTGCAACTCTCTCTCTCTCTCTCTCTCTCTCTCTCTCATACCAAGCAGAAATACACGGATATTCGTGAAATTTAGTGTGAAAACAAAGTTTGAGCGGATAAAAACATTCAACATGGATTTGCACCAAGTACCCTTAAAGAAGAGGAATCATTATAGTGGAGGTAAGTGTACACTTAACTTTCAATGGAACCTTTTCAAATTGTTATTCGACACTAGAGATAGAATGTAGCGAAAGACCGTTGGGACGAAAAGGTTTGTACTGTAAAAATGACCCCACAAAAGCACACACCCCAACAAAACCATCGATTTGGTGGCAAACAATTGCTGTAATTATATTTCCAGATTTGACTTGGTTTTTCTTTTAACGTAAAAAAGAGGTTACATATCAACAGTCCAAAGGTTCTATGGTAGGAAAATTAATCGGTTCGAAAGAGTGGTTCAATGTTCCGAAGGTTAAGTGGTTCGAAGGTGCATTAATCTGAATGTTGATTGGTCCAAAGTAAGGGTTAAATGTTCCGAACGCTTGGTGCGCTGGTCTCTGGTCCAATAAAAATAAATTCGAAATATTGAATGTATGTAAAAGTGAACCCATTTTCAAATTACATCGGATCAAAGAACCGACTTATGAACCCTTTTTCAAACATTTTTGAACTATTGACCTTTGGACCAATGGAGCCCTTGTTGAAAACCTTTAGACAAACAAATCTCTGAACTTCGGAATAATGAAACTTTATTATTGAATGTTCGCAAATTAAGATCTTGTACAAATATAGTTGGGAAATGTCAATCATCGGAATATAATCAGCTACCAAAAAAAGGATATAACTCATATTATTTTTTAATATTTAAACGACTGAGCAGCAGAACTACATTTCGTATCCGTATCATTGATACACCACTTGAATGTACGAATTTTCATATAAAGGAAACTCGGCAGCTTGGCAAGACTCGTTTATTTTATTAAAACATGAATACACATATTTAAACTACACAAAACTTATTTCAATCGCTCGCACGTTTACATTTTAAAAGCACAAAATACAAAAGATAGATTGTCAATATATTCTTTCTTCTGAACGTTTTGAAATAATTTGATTATTGGGTATGGTTGGTAATTACCACCCAAGGAATCATAATTCTTGAATAGGACCTTTGGATGATCGTGTGTGTTTGTGTGTGTGTGTGTGTGTGTGTTTTGCAGGAAGTAAGGTAATAACTCTAATCAGATAAGGTACAAAATTTGCATGTAAATTTTGTATCTATTAATTTATATACGTTACGGTATCTGCATGTGAGTTAAGCATGACTAAAAAAATCGGTCGCAATAAATAATGTTAGAGTCATTATTTACTCACAGTTTTACTGTAATGAATCTTCCCTAGCTTCGGTTGTTTTTATTCCTTTCTTTAAGAACACCATCTTGTGCAATTTGTAAGCTATGCAGAGATGATTTTTGCTCCAAAATACTCCATGTCCACCATTTGAAAGTATATAGGCATAGTTGTCTATTACAAGTATGAAGAGGAACAGTTTTCTGTTCCGTAATACGTCGGAAAAACACATACTATTTAGTTTGTTTGTTTTATTTTGAGCAATTTGAAAACCTTTATCTAACATGAGGCATAGTTCTGGCCTAATGCCGTTATATTTATTTATATATTTACTTCCTGAAGATTTGTTAATGTGGTGAAATGGCACATATGATAAATACATGGTTTCTACGATTTGCGGTTCATCCGATGTTTTATGCTATACCCCCACCCCGCATACTTCGTTTTTATTTTTGATTAAATTCTAATTTATTTTATTCCATCTGCAAAAGGAACCGTGCACTCTCTTCGAAAAAAAAGAAAAAAAAAGAAACGAAGCGCAATGTTCCTGGCTGATATTTGTCTCAATTTGTTTCTAAATTTGTATGCATTTGGGTGTATGTATGTATGTATGTATGTATGTATGTATGTATGTATGTATGTATGAATGTATGTATGTATGTATGTATGTATGTATGTATGTATGTATTAGCTGGTTACATTCTAATTAGTCTAGATGTACGATACTGATTTCCTATCCACCAGCCACTTCCACAGCTAGTGATAGTGCTGTCGACTACAGCTGTATCTGTCATGTTGCATGTCGTTTAGCTTCACGAGGTAAGTCACCGGCCGTTTCCTGCGAACCTTTGATAACAGTTATTTCGATTGAACATAGCTACATATCTAATTATAGTTGTATTAGTCAGTGTATCATTTTAATGTTGATATGACTGTGCCGATAATGATGGGTTTTCTTCTGGGAGTTTTGACTTTCCAGCTGTTGCCGAGGCAATTATTTTTACATGGATGATTCAGGTTGATTGTTTGACAGTTTAGAGTTACTAGCTCTTACTGAGGCAATACTTGAAGGGATAATTGAGGTTTTGTATATTACTTTGGATTTCCAGCTGTTTTCGAGGTAATATATGGAGGGATAATTGAGGTTTTGTATATCACTTTGGATTGTTTTCGAGGTAATATATGGAGGGATAATTGAGGTTTTGTATATCACTTTGGATTGTTTTCGAGGTAATATATGGAGGGATAATTGAGGTTTTGTATATCACTTTGGATTGTTTTCGAGGAAATATATGGAGGGATAATTGAGGTTTCTCAGGGATATATTTGGGTTTCCAGCTGTTGCCGAATCAATATTTATACAGATAATAGTTTGTTCTCACATTTTAGAGTTTCCAGCTGTTGATTAGGCAATATATGAAATCATTTTGTCGCTCATTTTGTCCAGGGCATCAGTAGGCTCATTATATGATAACCTATTAATACCATTATTTAGGACAGTTGTCTATAGTTTATGTTTGTCACATTCCAAAACGTGTTGATCAACCTTAGTTATCTTAAAGCTATAATGCCGCCCTTATGTGCGAAAAGTCATACATGCCCTATCGTCTGAATAACACCGAATCGTGAAAGATATTGGTCCTAAACGTAGATGGGTTCCTTAAAAACCAAACTATATTGTCGTTTCATCGGATTATGAGTCATGTATAATTTCTCCTTTGAACTGATAATCCCTGCCATGTTTCGCATATATACGAATTAATCCAATCATGATCGGCGACATCTGTTGGTCAACCGAATTCATACAAAAACTGGAACACAAGATTCTATGACGTCATCGTTGTAAACATATGATACCAACACCAAGCTATGTCGGATCCTCTTCAGCCCACTTTTGCTCTTCAAAGTATTCTAGGGACCCAGCTGATCACTTGCATTATCCCCACTCTTATTTTGATGAAAGCGTTTTCTTCTCAGGTCCTTTTAAAAGCGCAGGCCTGTTCCTCTTCTTTCCCTCTCAAATCAATTTGTGCGCCACATGCGAATGTTGTTGTTATTAGGTTAGTTACTAACGGAATTTGTCGAATATATCAGATAGCTATTACATTTCGAGCAACTTTGTTGACTGAATTAAAGAGCGCGTTCTTTTAATTTGAAACTCAATATTGGAACATCGTTTAAACCTAAAATCCTGACTAATTCAAACAACGAGTTATGTCAGATAGCTTTTTTAACAGATTATTTCCTTCCTTCCAAACTTTAGTTTGATTGGAAGAACGGTGAAATTTATTATAAACAGCAATAATGGGGCTTTAAGACAACGCAGTTTAAATGATTACAAAAATCGTTAATTTACACTCCAATTTTTAAGGCTCTATCCCTCATTATTTTTATCACAGCTTCTGTCTCCCGCAAGTATATATATTTGTTTGTGTATGGGTTTATGTTATGCATGCGTGTGTTGCCTTAAAGGCCCCTAACTTCACAATGACAATAGCCAGCATCATAGGGGAATATTTTTTTTTAAAATTTATTATATCAGATTAAATAATGACCGAGTCGTTTGATATGAAGCAGAATTTTTTGGGCTGCGTTATCTGAAGTTTCAATCCCAGCTTTAGGTTACATATAAAGAAGTCGGGTTGAATTGTATGTCACGTGCAAATTACAAAATATTTACTTTTCTATAAAAAAAAGATCTACAGTGCCATATAATTGCATTTATTATAAAGGTTTTAATGGTTATTTACAGCGTAAAAACACAAATTGAATCTCCAATGTTTATTATTTCCCACATTACCAAAGTAAAGAATTCTGTAAGAAAACTTGGTTCAAGTATTGATTGACACAAGGCAATGTGTAAAACTCTATCACTTAAATTCTCTGTAAAGTTATTTATATATAAAAATATATTCTTATGCATTAAGCTAATTTTAAAAAATAAATGTATTAGTCACCGCATGTAATTCGGGTCTAGCTACATACTGCACAAACCCAGATCTGCCACTGCATAATGTGTCGGTAGATCTGGGTCCATACAGCTGTTAGGAATAATCCTAAAACAAACAACATATAGTCTGATCTGTTAACATATTATGCGAATGAAAGTCAGGGTCTTTGCTGTTTGCAGTTGAAATCATAATATAAGCGAGTACAGACGGTATTTCACGTAGTTATGTTTGGCAGTATATACAATACAATTATGTGTTCAAACGTGTACAGTATATGTGTCTAGAGTGTCCAAGCAATTTAGCTAATAAAGCACAAACTCCATCAAAATTATGTCTAGGCTGACGACTATCAAACCAAATTACTACTGCAAATCGTATTTCATTCCTCGAGGACAATCTCTCATCTGGCTGGCCTCCCTTTCATGAGTTAACCAATACTGATAATTATTACCTCATTTATGAAATCAACATGGCGAAAAGCATGATAAAACTCTATTGGTTCATACATAATTTAATTACAATCACACTACTGACGGTAACATCTTACAATCAAATTGAAAAATAGTTTCAAGAAAAATAAACCTTTACCACAATAAAATAATTTTCTTTGGCCCATTTTACTTTATTGCCTTGATGTGTCTCTTGCTATTAAAACAAGATTTTATTTTGGTTGATTTGCCTATGTATTCATTTGTTATTTACTAATGTATTCGCTGGTATTTCCTACTAGTATGCGTATTAATATTAGTTTATACTATGAACAAAGGATGTATTACCTTTCTTGTTACCAGATTGTTTAATATAGTTATACGACGTATAAAACAGATAAATATCCGAAATACGAAAGCAGAGAGAATTAGTTGAAAACGTCTATGTATTCAATGCGTGATAGCAAATTTCATTTGTTACAGAAGTACTGAAACTGTAGAATTTTGAGAATGGATATATTATTGTAAAATTGCACTTAACCATTCATATTTCGTATGACATACAACTCGCCGCTAAAGGTTGACTCATTTGCATAAACGAATTACTGGCAACATTCAAATCTTTGTTCCAAATAGAAAATGTGAACTTTTCGAGACTTGTTCCTACATTTTATAATAGACTAAGTTCGGTTTATAATTACCCTAAAAACGTATTCATAATGGTAATAATATTATATGCCCGTTGAAAGACAAACAAAAAACAATGGCATCAAACTTTTTTTAATAATAAGCACAAAGGCTTCGGATTTAGGTGAGTTTTCCTCGGAAAGCAAGTAAAAGGTTGAACTATATGCTCTTTTTAAATATTAATATTAATTTTCTTTTCTTTATAATTATAAGGAAACAAATAAGATGTCATTCTAGCTTCGAAATTATGTGCAAACTACAATCATATACTGTAATAATAATAATAATAATAATAATAACAACAACAATAATAACAATAACAACAATAATAATAATAATAGCAACAACAACAACAATAATAATAATAATAATAATAATAATGATAATGGAAGATAATAATAATAATACTATCTTCAAATGATGACATCAGTGTGAGTGGGGTAGTTGAAAGTGCATCTAGTGTCGAATAATATTACGTTATCTCAATAGAATAAAGATATACATATATTTAGTATTTTATAGCAATCTATCTACTGTACAGACACTCATAATAGTTTAATCCAAAAAGTTACACTGTCGCAGATTAGACCAAAATTCGCTGTCTTAAACAGTGCAAAAGATTTGCACCGAAAGCTGCTCACGTGGAGATGGCTCAAAGACTTATTCTTTAAGCTAATAATTTTAAGTGGAACGGTATTTAATAAATGTTATGTTACTTCTCTCTCTGGTCTATATAACTCTCTGCACACAGAATAAATTCCAGTTTTGGGATGCAGTTTTGAACATTTGTTAGTTCTAATTGCACAGGCGTGAAATCTGGCCTCGCTATAAATGGAATCAGTCACAGAAACAGACAAAATAATTCAATTCCCATAGACAGTAACGGTAATTTTAGTCCAAATTAGGATACATTCGTGCTTAGACCAGAAAATCACGCTTACTTCATATGAACGATCTATCCAAGTGGAAACTTTTAAACCGATGGAAATGATATACTATTAGGATGGCTTCTGAGCACAATTTTCTTGTCGGTGCCCACGATGCAAATCCGGCAGGGTGATATCCAAACCTTTCTCTCGGTAGTACCTGTGCAAAGATACTACTTCTTAAAATTAATTTAAGAATGCTTCTGTTAACAAATTACCTTAAATACCCCTTTTCAGTATGTTCTCTTGTTAGCCAGTCAGATACCATTGAACTTTGAAATACGGTATTACATACGCTTTTCGTAATTAGCTGCACCTGACTTAAAATTTCTTGGTATATTATACGATAATAGCAGTTGATGGTCCGATTAAGTTGGCAGAAACGAGACTGAGGCAATGCTGGATAGGATTAAGAACGTTTATCTGAGTACAGTACAGGTGTCCTAATTAGACAGTACAGGTGTATTAAGTAGACAATACAGGTGTATTAAGTAAACAGTGCAGGTGTATTAACTAGACAGTACAGGTGTATTAAGTCGACAATACAGGTGTATTAAGTAGACTATGCTTCAATTATAATGTACATTTGTTGGGTCCAGGGCATGATATGCGCACTATGACAACGTGAGCATAATTTATCACGCAAATATTTTGATGAAATAATGCATTTTCCTCGAGCTTTCATAGAGAGCATTGGAGTCAAAACTACCTTGAAACTTTAGCTTTTAGCAACTCAATACTTTTTAAGCTGTTTGTGGTAAATCTGATGTTGTTTTCGCCTTCGCATTTTGATCCGTACGAACAGTTAAATGTTATAACTTTGGAATTAGATGCATTTATATATATAGTATTCAAGCCATGCTGAAATTATTATTTTTATATTAATTTTCTCTGACATCTGCAAGAGGAGAACATGCAAAATACATTAAAGATTGTGATAAGGAAAGTAACAGTACTGTGTTTTTTCTTCATCTTGTTACTTTTACTTTGCTTATCTCCCTTAATTATGTACATGCAGGAAACATTAAGTTAGATATCAACCTGTCGGTTTGCCCTTTCAATGTAAGCTTCGTTAGCGTCGAGATCCAGTAGATTAATTGATAAAACAATGCATGATTTATATTTTCAGTATGGCATAATTGCCTCTGTCACGTAAAGCATACACAGTACATGCACCGGCGATGCTTGTTTGTTTGTCTGGTCGGCCTGGCAGTAATAACTATTCCAAGGATAAGACAAATGGACAGGCCATGTCAGTGAAGCTGCAATACAAATTTCAACGTAGTTAATCAGCACGTTGCAAATTGCAAATGCAAATACTATTACTAACTGCGAAATACCCGTGAACTGAGCGTGGAATAAATTCGATACGCACGGTGAATTCCCATCCTATTTATAAATTATGTTGCAGATTCTTTCTATCGCCATCAGACACTTTCGTTTCGAAATCATTTTCAATTTTTGTTGTTCTTGCTATTGTGGGAAATAAGGACTAAGACGCAGTTTCGCAATATAATTATAGTCCGAACATACACGTGTTTCAATAATGTACATGTACTGGTGTTCAGGGCGCGGTTAGCTAATGCATTTTTAACTTGCTGAAAATGTAAGTTCTATATGGACCACTACGCACCGAGCAGACGATTTGAGCATTTTTTTATTACACAATATATTTGCATGAAGTAAATTGTAAATAACAGCATTTTCACTGAAACATCGTATTATGAAAATTTATTTCTAGTGAAAATATTAAACTTAGTGTAGTTTCTGTTTGTTGTGTGTTTTCGGATTTTTAATGTAGCTTTTAATAAAATGAGTCATATTGCTACGATGTCTGCAGAGCGGCAGTTTTAGTGTCATGCCCATCACTGGGTCATCATGCTGCATGTAACATCGTGTCACACCCGGTCATATTATTCTGACATAAGGCCGACCAGTCCTCACACTAGCCTCTTAATGCTGAGCACCAAGCGAGGCAGCTGCTAATACCACTTTTAAAGTCTATGTTAAGATTCGTCCGGGGTTGGAAATAGCGACATCCCGCATCCGAGGAGGGCGCTCTAACTACTTAGGGTACTGGAGCGGTCGAGTGTAGTTTGTCGTCAGTTCAGTAAGTTTCCTATTTGTCGTGCAATTAGAAAATACGTTAAACATTACTATATTTATTACATGACATAATTTCATTTGTCTGGCTATAAGGTGAAAATATTTTAAAGTCTCTTCTTACAACCACATATGTAGTAGATTTTCGTTTAAAATCTGGGGCGGGGCTTTAAATACAAGAAAACGTCATTCTAATTGATTTTGATCATGTGGGTTACTGAACCTTTTCATTGAACATTCAAGCAGTTGAGGTTTGTGCTTAGGGTGTTTTGATGTACTGGTAACATATATATCTTTCTTATGTGGCTTACAAGAATAGCTTCGTAGATCCATGTTACTTAAATAGATACATCACATGTACAGTCCGCCATTAAAAGCTGTCAATCAATGAAGTATGTCCAAATAAATATGTCCGAAAGGTATGAAATATGCTTTTCTTCATGGGAAATTAACCTATATGTCGGAAATCATTAAGCAGATTTAAGTCTAACGTACAACGCATACATTATTATTTAATTCAAAACTTGTTAAGCCATAGTGCAGCATTATTGCGGAAGATAATATTACATTGTCATGACCAGTTGATTGATTGCTACACTTAAATCAGGGCCAGATTATAGAGGTGAATTCCATGGTTTCTGGACCCTCCCCCATAAAGAAAACCATTAAGAAAACGTACAAACACACAAACGTACACAGTTATTGGGAATTATGCACACTATAAGTAACTGGACACATACACTTTTGCTTTGGTGCCCTTTTGACGAAAGCTAGGACCCCTTTGAAATTTTGGACACCCCCCATACACACATACACTTGACCGGATCCAGCCCTGCAAAATACTCCCGTACGGCTAAATAAATCAATCTGAATTACCATTATCGATTAATCTTAAAAGTTGCAATGTTTATATACAGACCTAATTAAACAAACAATACTGAATCTGGTTAAAATCTTTTCATTAGGAAATGTGTTGGGGAACTTCAAACCTCAAGATGGCAGAAAAAGATTAAACTTAGAGTTTTTACAATTATTTGCTTTAATTTAATTCCTTTGAATGACATAATATTAGTAAGATAATTGGAAGTGACTTGTACTGGCTCATTCAGTAAAGTCAATCTAGTTTGTCTGTCAGATTTTATCTTCCGATTTATCAAGAAAAGCGTGTCAATGCTATAGCTGTTTTTCACAAATCCGCCAGGAGCAGAGAACAGTGCCTTAAGGCTGTCAAAGTCATGATACGATCACAGTTTTGTCGCAAATACGCCAGTAGCGGAGAACAATGAGTCAGCTGTAACAGAGTCAAGATACGATCATAATAATGTCACAAATACGCCAGCAGCAGCAGAGCGAAGTGTGTCAATGCCGTCCGAGTCAAGATATGGTCACAATTTTGCCATAAATCCGTCAGAAGCAGAGAACAGTGTGTCAGTGCTAACAGTCAAGGTTCGATCACAATTTTGTTTCAAATCCGCCAGGAGCAGAGAACAGTTTGTCAATGCTGTCTGGGTCAAAATACGACCAGTTTTGTCACAAATCCGCCAGCAGCATAGAAAAGTATATCAGTGATGTCAGAGTCAAGACACATTCAGAATTTTGTCACCATTCTGCGAATAGAAGAAAAAATATTACTGATGGGACCGAAATATCAAAACTACTCAGGTGCCTCCCTGCAGGGTTTGCTAATGTAGACACATTTGTGAAGCTAATCTTCCAAAGGACTTGTTCTTGATTAAAATTGCCTCCTCTAGAATACATAAATGTTAATGAGTTTCAAACGAATCTGGAACTGTAATAGAACAATCATCTGACTCAGAGAAGTCACCTACCAGAAACTCATAACATTCTGATTCGGTTTTCCTTTTCGACACGGAAATATCCACACTTCCGCTTTGTTTGACTGCTTTCTGTAGTGATTATGGTGTTTGTATAATCGTCCGAGTGGATAACTTGTCTGAGGAATAGCCATTTGTTCAGCGCCAGATAGGATTGGCTATTGCAAGGCTGCCACTTTTAAACGTGTAAACGGCGTTGCTAAGTTTGCTGCTTGTTTACGTTTATAATCAAGGCAAACGTGTAAACGAAAATGCACGCGCAATTTAGTGATCCCGGAACTGTCTATGCCATTTAAATTACTTTAGCACGTATCTGCTTATGAGTATTGTTACGAAATATTTGTCTAAATATTCGTTTCTTACAGTATGTATTATAATCACAAAGAATGTTGCATCGCTAACAAAAAATGTATAAGCGCCTATTACAAAATGTTACATATCTTATTACTTCAGTATTAATGTTGCTAAATCTCTTTACAATACATTTGTTTCACTTTGTAAGTACATGTTTGGTAAGATATACTTTTTATCAGTAACATTTTATTTTTAAGAAAACATGCTTAATTTTTGAAAACATTCCAGTAATATTTATTCTTGCACACTGCAGGCAAAAGCTGCCGAGAGAACATTGTGTTTATTAGAACTAATTAACTTTTAGGAGACCATATAATAAGCATTATTGCGTGGGCTACAAGTGTTCTTTGAATTATGAAGCGAAAAGATAAAATAGTCTATTATTTCATTTGTTGAGCGCTGGGTCACGCGTTTGAAGCTTATCAGGTACGTAATTTTGTTGACAGTATAATGAGTTATGGCATCACGCATCGTTGAGATCAATTATATACGCCATTGTGACATAACTATGCACGTTAATTTAATGTTTCTTTTTATTTTCAAGTATGTAAAGTATGAATTATCTTGACCGCTGCAATAGCTTAGTGGTTAGAGCGTCCGACTCGGATTCGGATGATCACGGGTTCATACCAAAGCCTTATAAAAATGATAATAACAGCTGCCTCGCTAGGTTCTCAGCATTAACAGGGTCAGCAAAGTGTCAGGATAATGTGACTGGGTGAGACATGATGCTACATGTCTTTGGCATGATGCCACAGTGCTAGACATCACTATTAACTGTCACATTTCAGACATAGTGGCGATATGACTGAAACATTGTTAAAGCTACGTTGAAATCCAAATCACACACACACACACAGACGCGCGCGCGCAAATGAATTATCTTATTTGTATTACGTGAGCTTTATCGATTGTGTTTTCTTTAGTTTTAGAAGATTGTTTACTAAGATGATAGACTGGTCATTTGCCACCTGACGATTTTTCGTATGGTTCTCCTTTTCTGGATGTTATTAAAGCTGGAGGATGTAATTTCATGACATATTCGCTTACAATATACCGGCTGCTGTTTCCATTTGCAGTTGTGCCACATTTTCGTTTTGATTGTGGCAGAGATTTTTAAATTTATTTTCATTCGATCTATTTCTCGGAAATCTTTCGAAACTTCCAGTTTGCCACGACGCAGGACCAAATTTGTTTTCTACGGGTAAATTTGCAATGGACGTATTCTAAGAGTAAAATTGCAGTGGACGTAGTATAATGTTAAGCGCAAAGTGAATACAGAGAAGCAGAAACATGCATTAGCTAATATTCCCCTTTACTTACTGATATCATCTTATAATGTGATTTTTTTTATATTGACATCTAGAGAGAGTTAGTATTTCTCAGTAATTACTTTACGTGGGCTGGTCAAGTAGGATCATTATATTTTGAAACATTACCATCCTTTTTATGAAGTAAAGGTGGCTGTAGGTAATCATAACGGTGTGTCCATTCACAACGTGGAGCAAAACGAGACTTCAAACTTTGAGATATGTCTTTGAATGCACAAGAGTGCTTCATAATTTTAATTCCACACCTTGCGATGGATCTTAAGTGGGAGGGACTTAGGACAGGAAATAATATAATTTCGCATGATAATGCTGTAATGTTATGAGTTGTTGACGTCATGTAAGTCTAAGTAATCCATGCAGACAAGGATTTACAACTTTTGGAAATGAATGGGAATTACGATTATGCAGGATCATTACTGTGCTAGAATTCGACCCAGTTCTTAGGTGTGAAATGGGGTGGGTTTATATAAACTGTTCAATAATATGAACATCACTTCTTAAAGAGTTTACAACAATTATCAGTCATTTACAAAATACATTATATATGCTTAATTTGAAGATTTTCTTCTGAGTGTTTTCAAACAGGAATGAATTATGACTCTTACATGTGCAATCTATTTAGTAACTGGTCACTTTATTAGCAACCAGTTCTGTCCTGATTTGTTTTTATTATTCATGCCTCGTATTTAAAACTCATTTTTTTCATTACATAAAATTCCATTCATCTTTAAAGAATACCTAATAAATCTAACTAAATGTTTTGTTCAAATGGGGAAAACACAATTTCCTTAGCATGATGGTGCTCGTTTGTTAAAATTGCATTGAAAAAATAAGAGATAAAAAAAATTCAAAAGTGGATAAGGGTACCTTCAGATTTCAATGTAAGTTTGCATTTGCATTTTTGAATGTATGTCTTTATTCATCAACATTCTACGTACTAGATAGGTAAAAGACCTGATCTATTGCAACGTATTCACCAGTACAAAACTTTTTCATTGTAGTGGCTGATGTACGCTGTAATCCTCGTATTCTTAACTAGGAGATGTAATAGACCAATATCTAATGAAACAAACCCGTTACGTGATATAATGTCACATGTCACAGTGCTACACTGTATGAAAACGGATAAGATGAAGTTTGAAGTAATTTATAGATAAAATATAAAATGCATTTCGCTATATTACTAGTACTATTTTATGTATCGCGTATTGTTTTTGTGTAAATCTATCAATTGCAAAATTAAGCACTAAAAGCTTTCTTGACTTGTGGTGAGAGCATTAGCATCGGATGCGGCAGGTAGCGTGTTCGAACCCCGGTCGAGTCACTCCAAAAACTTTTAAAAAATGGCACTAACACCTACCTGGCTAGGTGCACATCAATAAGAGGTTAGTGTTAGGACTGGTCGGCCCGGTGTCAGGATTGTGTGACTGGATGGGAGATGATGTTACATTTCTGAGGCATGATGCCCCAGTGCTAGACATCACTATTGACTGTCACATTGCAGATATTGTAACTACATGAATGAAATTTTTTTAAAGTTACTCTAAATATCTAAATCACATAAACACTTTTCATACAGATCTAATCTGTAATGCATTTTCTATGAACTGAAAGATAGAAGAGGAAACAAAGACAAACACTAGTTGTTTTTTTTTTTTAAACAATCATCTACTACAATGACAGCATGAAATGGTGTGATGTATTTTTCAGATGGCGACAAGGATCTTAGGCGATAAAATATTTCTTGGGGGAGATGCTGAGTGTGAATATCGTAGAAAAATATGATATCGTTACAGTTTTCTAGCGAAAGAGTGTCCATACAGTTTATTTTTAGTGACATGATTCAGTGCAAAATCAATAGTCATGGACACAAAAAGATGTTGCGTGAATTACATTCAGTTTGATATTTCACTGTCAGTGATATATTTATAAAGTGTCAAATTAAGATATTTTCTGATCGAACGTCCTGAATGGAGTCCTTGCTTATTGTATCATACTCATTTTTCCTTTAGACTAAATGTATGCTTTATTCAATACCGCTGACTTGAAGTTGAAAAGTAAATGAACATCTTTTGCTTACATTATTCTTAATTCTGAATTTGATCCAGGAATGGCTACGCCGACCACCACATTTCAAGGATAATAAGTCCGAATTTGGTATGCTGCTGTTGTGTTATTAGTTTCGTATTAACTACCTAGCCTTAACTATTATATACAGAAAGGTTAGCATTAATTTTATATGCCTTGACTAGTAAGCATAGAATAGTTATCATTCATTTTATATGCTTTAACTAGTAAGCACAGAAAGGTTGACATTAATTTTATATGCCTTAACTATTATATACAGAAATGTTAGCATTAATTTTATATGCCTTAACTAGTAAGCACAGAAAGGTTAGCATTAATTTTATATGCCTTAACTAGTAAGCACAGAAAGGTTGACATTAATTTGAAATGCCTTAACTAGTAAGCACAGAAAAGTTAACATTATTTTTATATGCCTTAACTATTATATACAGAAATATAAATATTAATTTATATGCCTTAATTATTATATACAGAAAGGTTAGCATTAATTTTATATGCCTTAACTCTTATATAAAGAAAGGTAAACATTACTTTTATATGCCTCAGTTATTATGTACAGAAAGGTTAACATTAATTTTATATGCCTTAACTGTTATGCACAGAAAGGTTAACATTAATTTTATATGCTTTTCTTGACTATCATTACTACATTCATTGATTATATCCCAGTCTGCAAAAAGTCATCAAAAGTACTGAAATTATTAATAATTTGCTTTCAGTAGAAAGCGATAGTATTCAATAAGTTGACACCCGATCCGGCAGGTAGTTCTATAAACATTTTTTGGCAATTAGGCATAGCAGCAGATACTCGACATGTTGAAATAGTCATGCCTGCTGGTATATCCAAAGAATGGAAGGTAAAGTTTAGCTATTTAATATAGACAGCCTTTATATAGATTTCTGCAATATATTAGAAACAGACAAACATTATAAAACACTATAAATGTATCCACGCACACCTCAAAACAGTGCTCTGAATGACCCCCGACTGTGTCCCGACATCCATTACACAAATGCTATAAATGTGTCCATGCTCTCAGATGTGTTCTAAATATTACATTGAGACAAGTATACCATTGCCTTGTCTGTTGTGGAACAGTTTAAAAACAATCCACAGCACAATTCAAAGAGTAAAATTATTGTCGAAGACATTGGTTTCACGTGTACTATGTCAAACGCATTACCTGGATAAATAACATAGACGTTCGATGTAAAATATTAGTCAGGCTTTAGTGAACATGTATCACTTGACATCATTGTCTTTGCTTCATTCTCACGCGATCTACAATAATTAGATTACAGTCCGAATTTGCATGAATTATTATCTAATTTCATGATAAAAGCTGAATTGCGTCTCTCAGGTTCATGCTTTGAGATGTTCTTTATTGAAAGTTATTTAGTGGCCTATGTATCAATTTTGCATTTAACAGTGGTAATGTGCTGTGCTTAATAGGCCCACTCTCATTATATCATACGTTATTAAACTTTCATTATTCAACGATGCAAGTAAATGCTGCTAAGACCCGATAAAGAAATTATGATGCAATACTGCTCCTCACATGCTTATGCAACTGTTGGACTGGCTATTGTTTTGAATATTTTGCTTGAAGGCACATGTTTCAGGTAACTTTTCAATAGGCAAGCAATGTGTACAGTAGCAAGATCAGATGCAGTAGCTTTCATCTACGCTTCACAGGTAATTATTTAATGGTTCATAGGTAAATGATAACATATAAAGGGAAAAAGTCAATTATGAACTTACTGCTGTATGTCTTCAGAAGCACATATTAACATTTATAATAGGTACCAAACTGACTCTAATTGGGAGGTCCACGCATTATAGAAAGCATTTCATGAAAGGTATCAACCTGTCCCTAATTGGGAGGTTCACGCAGTATAGCAAGCATTTCTGGAAAAAGTCAGTATCAGTAACATGGCAGGCTTATGCTTTAAGACCTTCTTCCTCCAGCTTCTGATATAAAATTAGCCTTCTCTATAAAAACTTGAACTAACAGGATGCTTGGTCTATCATAAGAAAGTACAGTCTGTATAATGATTAATTTCCTATTGGAAATTTATGTTCTAAAAGGCATTTGTTAAAACCAGTTCGTCTATACATTTTCAAATGGCACGCTTACTGGCTTTTGTTGTCTCAGCATTTGACATATGACTACTACAGCTTTCTAAGGATTTTACATCAGTAGTCACTAATGAATGAAATATACAAGTTTTTGCAACCGTCATTGTGATTTATGACATCGTTCTCACCGGCTAGGAATTGCTTTTAATGTGTCTGGCAATGTTATACTAATGCATTACTAGTAGCAAGTAATGTAGTAACCGATAATCAATGGGATTTGGTCGTAGAACGCCTGCTGACCAATGTAGTCCAGTTTGTGATTTATAGCCCAAAGTAGGTTGTAGTACTATTTACCAAGATGTCTAGTTATGTTATGGTTCCATTTAGAAACGCGTCTAGCTCTAGGAAAAGACATTAATCTTATGTTAATATAGTTGTGTGTACCAGCTGTCAGTTGCGAACTTACCCATATTAGCCTTAGCTTCTGTTGAATTGCGATGAGACGACATCTGATTCCAGAAGTAAAAAATGCCTGAACAATATGTAGTTTGCGTTTTCATGCAAGCAGGTGAAAGTAGCTCCTTATGTGAACCATGCACTGGGAACGACAGCGTCAACCAAGTCCAAATAGCTGGAAAGATTTTGAGAGGAGGAAAAGGAATACGGCGACTCTGACTTGTCACAAACGTGACTTTGAGAGGACAGGAAGCAACCAGATGCTGCAAGCACGTTGAGCAAATGAGTTCGATCGTTCACTCGATAAAATGATGAAATTTGTTTTATCGTATAGCAGAACGGCTGATTGCATTCCTTATATATTTGGCAATTTTATTTCTATGAGTAAGTGTATCATTCAAACGACATGTTCAATTTCATCTTGGTTATGGGATTATATAAATTGTTATATTTGACATATGGGGCCTCATGTTATTCTATTCTATATAACTAAGCTTCTGTTCCACCTATTAATTTCATATTTTATGTATTTATTTATTCGATCCGGGCAATAACACCGTGGTCGATCATCTCCTAGATAATAACAACCATACCATCGCCACATAACAAGTTTGGGCATCTTAAGATACACACACACACACACACACACACACACGCACACACACACACGCACGCACGCACGCACGCACACACACACAGACGCATACACACACATCCATCCATACATACATACATACATACATACTTATGTCACTTGTTTAGGTTAAAATAAACAAGAAAGAGTGAAAACAACAAGCTTTGAAAAATACAATAATTTGTTTCCCTGGAAAAATTCTGTAAAAATGAAAAAATGAACTTACGGTTTTATAGAATCAAATCCAAAAATAATCCGAGAATAAAATTTTAGTAGTCCTAATAACAAAATGTTCTACTGATTTCACGTTCAAATCCCGACGAAGAATCCAAGATGGAAGACGATGATGTATGCTGCAATCTGTAGTGTTGAAGTCTACAGTTCCTTGTAGAAACAAGAATTATCACTCTGATTTCTGATAGCTGAATACATTTTTATAAATATCTGTCCTTGTTCCACAGTATTACATGAGCACACGTATTTTGCAGAACAATAACATAATTAATCCTTTTGAATCAATGTAATTTGAAATAACTCCAAACAAAGTAATTTGAAATAACTCCAAACAGCACAACATGCAACAGTTTAACAGCCCAAGCTTCTACTGAGATAAATTCTCCAAAACATGGGTTATATTGGCTTTCTAAAACGTAAACAAGGGTCGCTTGATCATCTTCTGGAAATTTATAGAAGCAGGTATTTGTTACAGATCACATTTACCCAGTGTGACCCTGACGAAAATCAATCATTTTTACTCTAAGAAACAAAGAAATTAAAAACAATTCTTTATATCTTAAAGACAAAGTCTCATCAGGAACTTGGCAACAACCAATCATTTTAAAATAAAATAGAACTTGTTAACGAAGGTTCCTACAAATTATGAAACAAGGTCAGGATTTAGATCAACCCCTGGTGTTTATAAACTGACAGTCAAGATCAAACTATTTTCTAAAAGAATGTATCATCTCTAGTGGATAAATTTACATTACAATACCGTGTAATGAAAAACAAATTTTTTAAAACTGATAAACAATTAAATTGAAATAATTATATACTAAATCAGATATAATTAAACCAAATATACATAACATTACATACATACATACATACATACATACATACATACATACATACATGCATGCATGCATGCATGCATGCGTACGTACGTACGAGCGTGCGTGCTTGCGTGCGTGCGTACGTACCTACCTACATACGTACGTACGTACGTACATATGCGTGTGCGTGTTCATGTATATGTGGTTTTTAGTGTTGGTGTGCACATAAGATGGATTTTCCTGAGTTGCCAGTATTACACAGAAGTTATTAAAAAAAACAGGAAGAAAACTAAACGTGCATAACATTTTACATAACAAATGATTCACAGAGTATCGATAATATAATCGAACAATGATAAATGAAATCGCGTTAAAAAAGACTTGTAATATGACTTTGAACATACAATCAAGCCTGACGAACTCGGTTACCTGTTGAAAGAAGTGCTGAAAAGTAACTGTTATGATCTGACAGACTTATGCTCAGCAACTGTTTAAATAAAGCCATCAAAAGGCTTACAATGTTACTGTTATGCTCTGTTTATGACCGCAGGATAGTCTTCAATTTCAAAGGCAGGGGTATGTTCAAACATGGACTCCTAATACAGTGGATTGTCGAATCAGCATAGTGCATTTTGAGACCGGGTCATACCTATTTTCTTATAAACTATTTCTGCTGTTTCTTGTACACCATATGAGTTACTCTGCAAGTAGTCTACTTGTCTCATTTTAATCAGAATGAGATTCGTGTACACCAACTTATACAGTTAATAATTTTACTTTAATTGCATCATTAATAACTGTTATATAATGTATCTGTTTCTTATAATGACATAATATTATGTTTTATAATATTATTAATAAACTATTTCATGTCGAAAAAAAGCAAACCAAACATGGAAGAACAGAAAATGAGGGAATCAGAAAACGATGTTAGTCACATAAATTGCATGATATTGATATGTAATATTAAACCTTTGAGACTTTCTCGTTTGTAACGGTAGTGGGAAGGAACCATTCGGATCTTTGGTAGATTCCTTGATTGTAATTTTGCAGCTACAATATGGGGGCCCCGAGTGGCCGAGTGGTCTAAAGCGCTCTTCGTCACGGATCACTGCCATCTCACCTCTGTCTGCTTGTGTTCGAGTGTGGATATGTGAGAAAGCTTGCCGGTAGCTTCTCGTGGGTCGGTGGTTCTTTCCGGGGTTTTCCCGGGTTCTTCCTCCACCATTAATACTGGCCGCCATGTATAGCCTATCTTGTGCTGGAAAATGGCGTTAAACCCAATAACAATAACAACAACAGCAGCTACAATATGCTGTACGTTGAACAGATGCTTTCTTCATGTTGCAATTGTAGGATATCTAATACCACAGGCTGGAATTCGACAATTACAGAGAAAGTATCACTGAATTTAAAATCTATTAGTACACAACTTGAATGGTTTCTCTATAATTGAGCCATTTTCAGTGAGGCACTTTTATATTTTAGTCAATTTCTAAAAGAAAAATATGTTCCGAACCCCTGTCAGCTTAGTTATATAATAAATGTTTTTATTTTTCTCCCAAATTCCAGACCGTATAGCCTTTCAATAGAGTCAGTAAATCCGTCTGTACTAAATGATATCTCAAGACAGAGCCGATCTGCTTAGTTTTTAATGTTGCTTTTCTCCATAAAAGGGTGACGATGAATCGCGCGCCTCTTTCATATAGAATCTATGTTGGTGTTTGGACCGAGACAAGAAAATCCCAGTCAAGGGATCACATTATTTGTCTCCCCAATAAGATTACACTTTGACTGGGATTTCCTTGTCTCGGTCCAAACCCCAACGTACATTTTTCTCACCCAATATTTACCTTTAAAGTAAAGAAACCTCTTCACTAGTTTTATATAGTGTTCACGTGCAAATGTTTATGTGTGGCTCATTAAAACAAACATGTTACTGAGAGCTGCGGTTGTGGTGTGACCATTGCATCCGAAATAAACAGTTTATATGCGTGAGCAAAGAAGAATAACAACATTAAACGTCGCATAGTAATGAGGTATTTTCACATTTAATATATGGGTGTTATATGAAATTGACAATAAATAATTAATATATATCACAAGAAACTGTTTCATTTTCATCAGTTCCCATTTTGAAAAGATAAATAATGAAACGATAACGAATACTCAGCTCTGCTGTAGTTATTCTTAGTACAAGCGTTAACGAAGAGTAACATGTTGCATTAGATTATTCATGGGTTATTAGAGATCTGTGTCACTATCGAATATAGCTCTCCTTTTCTTTGCAGGAGATGAAAATGTTTGTGCCATACTTGTGTTGTCCTTAATATTGATTGTAAAATTACCCCCGTGTATAAAAGACCCTCCAAGTACGGACCCTAGCGGATGTGTTAAACTTTCTTGTTCACGGATTCCTTAAAAAATTATTTTTTTGTCTTGAAAATATGGCAAGTGCTACAGTGAAATTTGCTTATAGATTAATGTGTTGACGGATAAATGAATCCTTCTGGCTTGTAAGCGCATTATTTGTCATTAAATATTGTAGGTATATTTTCGATTCAGCTGGGCACAATGGAAATTCTTAACAAAATTAGAATAAAGCATGTTTGACTTAACACATTTCTGGCTGTTACTAAATTTTCCGTAGTTGCACAGAGAGTTGGGATGATACGAAGTGTATAGGTCTATAGGCTATGTGCATGGATCAGTGTTTTCTGTCATAGTTAATTTTACACAGCATTGAGAATTTTATTATATATGTAGCACAGTCAATTTTCAGGTCAGCGTCATTAAACGTATCTAACAGTATATTATTTGTTTCACGCGAAATATTTAAAACTAGTTAGGTAGCTTTAGCTACATTAATGACGCTGACTTGAAAATGTACAGAGCTAGGCCTGTATATAGAATAAAATTGATCATGCTGTGTAGAACGAAATAGCATAATCCCAAAAAGCGCGACATCGTATGCGTGTGTATGTTTCACTCTCTCGAAATCTTTTTGTATGATGTGTTCTCAAAGAAGGGCTGATCTTAATTTACTGTGTTTTTGTTTTATGTGTTGCTGTTGTTGTTGTTGTTTTTTAATCTTAGAACAACTACGTCAGGCACAGCAGAAGACAATAAGGGTTTAATTTTTTAAAAGTAGTTCACAATAATCCCAAAGTAGCGTTTTAGTCCAAAAAGTCAACAGTAAATGATTCCACAGACTGAACTAAAATAGGAATGATGTCGCTGTGTACAATACCTATGCACACTAGTACTAATTTCACCTCACCTAAGGCACAATATAATGTCAACTATCATAGTGATTTATGACATAGTTCTTACCGGCTTCAGACCTTGCGAGAGTTACGTTTTAAGCGTACAAATTATCGGCTTCTGTGCTGTCTTACGTGCACGAGCAATCGTACAACATTTTAACACAATCATATAACTGCGGAATAGGTCACCGATATAGCTAGTGATAAATGAGCAAGAATTTTTTTTACAGTTAGGGCAGTAGAACGCGGTCTCTTTGGACCTAAAACGATTTCGATTAAGAGAAACATATCCAATTTGTACATTTACTTTTTCATCCAGTTGTCTCCTAATTTCTTGGTTCAATCTAATCTTCTTCGTTCGAATTAAGAATGTTTTCGTTTTTAATTTGCTAGTACTGACGAATTGATAACAGGTGGATATGTATATTACATATATCCTTTGTAAATGGATGAAAAGCTTTAAGACATTAAGCAAATACTTCCAAAATGCAGCTAAGGACTCAAAGCATTGCTCAGGTAATAAATACAAAAAAAAACATGTCAAGTAGGACTGATGGCTGCCAAATAGTAGACATGTAACTAATGATATTAGGCAACGTGACCGCAACAGAAGAAAGCCAGTGTCCATTGTGTGTGGATAGCAACATAATTTAACGGCTTACACCAATCATACAGTTATTTCCAACCAGTCACAAAGCTTGTTCTCTCTCATATCAACCACCAATTTTTGATTAAAATAACTACCAATCCACAATTTGCCTATGCAATCTTAGAATCTTGTGACTCTCATTGTTTGCTTTCTGCCAGATATTGGAAGCATGCATACGCAGCAGTTATGTATTTAAAAACCAAATCGCGCTTCATATCGTATCTGGCCCCGGAACTTGTGTTAACCATTGAAACGTAGTTTATGTTAAGTAGAGGAGTGGTCATACCAGATGTTTAGGATAACTGATATTTTGTTACATTCAGTAACATTTTCAACTGTTCTTACTGCGTTTATATGTATGAGAGAGAGAGAGAGAGAGAGAGAGAGAGAGAGAGAGAGAGGCAATGTTAACTTGGTGCTAAGTAGAGAACAAACGACAACGTGGAGACAATCCAGAGACAAGTCAGTGCCATCTGAAATAAGTGTTATAAAATGGATTTTTACAGAATCAGTAACTAAAAAAGGCGAATAAAAGAGAATTATTCTAACTTCGGTGGCTGTATAAAAATTTGTTCGGTTAAATAAAATTTATCTTGGTTGGCTAATATAAATGAGGGCTGTGTTTTCCAGACGAAATTCAACGTTTTAAGTACTTACCTCTCGAAATTAGTCACAGTTTCTGCGGGTAGAGGTGGGGAAAGAGATTGACTCCAGGGAAGTATTTGTCATTATAAATTGTCCAAGGGACGGGTGTCTTTAAGCTGAGAGACACGGAACCTTAAAGGTATTTACACAGATTCGGTTTCATTGGAAAAAGTGTCTCTGAAAGCACAAGGCTTGTCTCAATATCATATAATATGTTCCCTGATATAAGTTTGTACTTATTTGTTACATTTAATCGTTTTAAATTCATGCATCAATTTTCCTTGACTTCGGAAGTTAAATGTTCAATTACGCATGCATTCTAAGAATATCATGTAATATTAACTTGATGTGAATTCTGAGAGCATTCTTGGACTTTTGACTCGTTTGTATGTAATGGGAACTAAAACTGAGAATGTGTGAATTTCTCAGTCTAAAATGATGGTAATCACGTAGGCTAGGATTTGCTTTTAATGTGTATAGTAATATTATACTAATGAATTACTAGTAGCAAGTAACGTTGTAAACGAGAGTCACTGGGGTTTGGTCGTAGAACGCCTGCTGACCGACGTAGTCCAGTTTGTGATTTATAGCCCAAAGTAGGTTGTAGTACTATTTACCAAGATGTCTAGTTATGTTATGGTTCCATTTAAAACGCGGCTAACGCTAGGAAAAGACATTAATCTTATGATAATAGAGTTGTGTGTACCAGTTGTCAGTTGCGAACTTACCCATATTAGCCTTATTTTCTGTTGAATTGCGATGCGACGACATCTGATTCCAGAAGTAAATAAAGCCTGAAAAATATGTAGGTTGCGTTTTTAAGTATGCAGGAGAAAATAGCTCCTTATTTGAACAACGCACTGGGAAAGACAGCAGTCAACCAAGTTTCGGTTGATGACCCAAATAGCTGGAAAGATTTTGAGAGGAGGAAAAGGATTACGGCGACTCTGACATGTCACACACGTTGACTTTAAGAGAAACAGAAGCAACCAGATACTGCAAACGAGGTGAGCAAGTGAGTTCGATCGTTTACTCGATACTATGATGAAGATTGTTTTATCGGTATAGCAGAACGGCTGATTGCATTCCTTATATATTTGTAATTTTATTTCTATGAGAAATTGTATCGTTTAAACGACATATTCAATTTCATCTTGTTTGTGAGATTATATAAATTGTTTTATTTTTTTTATACGGGGATCATGCTATTCTATTCTATATCTCTACGCATATGTTCCCCCCCCCCATATTAATTTCATATAACATAGTGGTCGATCATCTCCTAGATAATAACAACCAAGCCATCGCCACATAACAAATTTGTGCACCATAACATACATACATACATACACACATACATACATACATGCATACATCCATCCATCCATCCATCCATCCATCCATCCATCCATCCATCCATACATACATACATACATACATACATACATATATACAGTACGTACGTATATAACTTAAGAGTTTTCTTTAGAGTTCAATTAACATTTTTTCCCTAGAATACAAAGTGAAAAATCAAAAGATATTTACAGCATTGTAACAAAATCCCAAGTAATCCTAAATGGTATGTCAAAGGTCCATAAATATAGAACGTTCTGAACGAATTCTTTTATCGAATGTGTTGATATATCATTAGTCTTGTATGTGCTGATGTACCAAAAGTCTTGATGTATCACAATGATATAATCCAAAATGTCTTTGAATGAATTCACAATAATCGCAATGTATCGTTTTAGTCCAAAAAAATCAACAGTAAAAATGATTCCACAGACTGAACTTAAAGAAGAATGAAGTCGCTTTGTACAAAACCTATGACTACTAATTTTACCTGATCTAAGATCCAATATAATGTCATAAGGAAAAAACCTTGAACTTAAATAGACCTAATCTTCTTTTAAAGTATGACAAAAGTCAGGTAGACCGAAACACTTCCCTCAGTCAACATCAAAGGCAAAATATAAATTTAAATATACGTAGCAAAAAACATTTACATTCAATTATGTTTAGAATAAACCTATCTGTTTGTTTATCAATTTATGAAACCTCATGTTTAAAAACTATTAAGATCTTTCAATTAAATTGAAAGGCATCTAATATTAAAAAGAGGGAAAGAAATTTGAGACCTTTTTATTTCATGTGCAGCACACGAGGCAACAAGAACATATCAGAAGGATCAAATTTGTATTAATTACAGATATAAAAAATGTTAAACACTTCCGTTCGAAGCTTCTGCAGCAATGGATTAAAATTCTACATTGGTAACACAATGTCAAATTGAAAATATGTTTTCAGTGGTACTACTTTTGAAATCATGCTACATTAAAGTTTGTGTTTTGAAACTGGATGGTTCTATAATTTTATTTTGGACTTGTCCTAGCAATCATGCAACCTAAAAATGTACTAATGAATACTTTCATGTCTATACAGAGATTGACAACTTACATAACACAATTAACTCTACTTTTATAACCCAACCCGGTACACAGAGCAATAACTGTATTTTTATAACCCAGTCCTGTACACAGCAGAATTAATCCTACTTTTATAAACCAACCCTGTGCACAGCACAATTAACCCTCCTGTTATAACAAAAACCTGCACACAACACAATTAACCATGAGCCTGCACAAGTTCATGCCCTTTTGATAGGGCAAAACAATTTAAATTAATTAAAATTCTTTATCTCGACCCCTTATTAAAACAAGAGCAGGCAGGTAAGCACCTGGGCTAGGTACTGTAAGCAACACTATTTTTGGCTTTTGTTTAGATTTTAGCTTTATTTTACATAAAGTAGAAGGAACTTTACTTGGCATTTGTGTGTCCGTTGAACCCCAATTTAACAGACATTTTCTGAGTCTTTCCTGCAAAATGATAAAGGATCTAAATCGGTTGTTTGCGTTTATTTTTTCGATTTACGCTCGATATTATATTGATTTTTTTAAAAAGTCGTAGTACCTAAAAATATAACGACTATTAATTAACAGATACTACTTTTGTCCAATATGCAGACTCATTGGCAAATGTACTAAAGTGTTGATCCCATTTATATTTATGCAACGTTTCATTCATCTTCTGACAATCGTATACTCATTATTCCCACTATGAAAACAAAGTCATATGGACAGCGTTTTTTTTTGCATACCAGGGCCCAGCAACGTGGAATGAATTGCCCACTGAACTTAGACACAAAGACACAGTGATCCCATTCAAGAGTGCTCGCAAAACTCACTTATTTCGACTGCAAGAACAAACTTAAAGACCTAATAATGTTTCCTACCTTAAATATTTTCAGCACGTTTTTTATGTTTTTTAATTTCGTGGTGTTTGTTTTTGTAATTATATAATTATATATGTTTTTTATCTTACAGGTGTTGCCCAATGTTGTGAAGAGCTTAGAGCTTCTAAAGATTAGGCGCTATACAAAGTCCTCATTAACATTATTATCATTATTATTATTATTATTATTATTATTATTATTATTATTTTATTATCATAATTGTTATTATTATTATTATTATTATTATTATTATTATTATTATTATTATTATTATATAAATGTACAGAATCTGGGCATGCTATTAATAACGTTTAGAATATATCACACTTCAATGGAGGCTATTGTTTCAAAGTACTCCACACTTGAATGGTGGCAAGGCGTGGAAGCTTTCGACTCACTGTTTACAAAAACAGCATCGCAAGAAAATTTTCATTAATCAGATTGTAAAACCATAAAAGCAGTTCATCAGATTCACATACACTGTTGTCTGCGACCTAAACTATACAACAAAAGAAGATTTGGCTGGGAAGGTCTTAAGTCATGAAGAAAATATGCAAGAAAAACTGCACGTTTTCTATAGGTGGGATAAGATTAACGGGAAGAGCAGCTGTTCTATTAATTCATTTTATTTAGTTCTGAAACAAAATTGTATCGTTTCGATATTGAAATCAGACAGGGAATGCATTTTATTTTTAAGGTTTTAATCAGACCTTGTAAATGTTACTTCCTTATTTTATTCAACAATTCAAAGATGGTGTGAGAGAGGAAAATCTTTGTGTCTGTTTTGGAGATAATGATAACTGTAGTAGTTCACCTGTATTTTACGATCTGAGCGGAAAAGTTGCAGAAAAATATGGGATTTTCAAGAGTTTGTCTTTAAGCAATAGTTGTGTCTAGAACAACAAGTGTATCATGCTTTTGTAATCGAATGATCCTTGGATATATCAATCTCACAAGCTGTCATGCTACGAAGTTTCGTTTATAACACAATGCCCATTGTTTACATTTTCGAAGATGAATTCGTACCACTGTATGTTCTAATCTTCCTAAACATAATATTGTTACGTGTTTAGGCTCTAATAAACGGTAACACAGAAAGAATGGAAACAACAAGCTTTTTAAAATTTAACAAATAATTTATTTCCCTGGAAAAATTCTGTAAAAATGAAAAAAGGAGAACATACGGTTTCAAGAAAAAATCGAAAAATAATCCAAGAATAATCCAGGAATTAAATTGCAAACGTCATAGTAATAAATATTCTAATAATTTCAAGGTCGAATCCTGATGGAAAATCCAAGATCGATGTTGATGACATATGCTGTAGTCAGTACCGTGCTTATCTACAGTTCCTTGTAGAAATACAAATATTGGCACTCCGGTGTTGGAAATCCAAATTAAATTTGTAAACAATGTCATTCCAAAATTCCTGTGTGAGCACTCCTCAAACTATTTCCAGAGAAAAAATAATTAATCATTTTGAAATTCAACTGATCTGAAGAAAATTACAAATGAAAATCTCGCTACAACAAACTAACTTGGGATCAGTGTAAAAAGCCCAAAATTCGGAAATCTCTCTCTACGCATCTCTTTTAAAACTAACAAATGCGTAGTAATGGAAAAACCGGAATTGCGAAATCGAAAGGAGGATCGCGTGATCGTGTTTATGCAATGTCATGTAGACCAAAAATGACCCAGACGAAAACTAATCATATTAAAATACAATAGAACTTGTTTACGAAGGTTGCTACAAATTCTAAAACAAGGTCAAGATTTAGATCAACACCTAGTGTTTACGAAAAAATGATTCAGGTCAACTAATGTTTTGGAAAAATATCATCTCTAGTGAATACATTTACATTATAATAGCATATAATAGAATAAAAAAAATTAAAACTGACAAACAACTAAATTAAAATAAATATGAATTAAATCAGACCTATTATTACAATATCAGTAACCAATATTCGTCAAACCATTTCACTACTAATGTAAATACAAAGAAGTAGACCGCTCCGGTGGCATAGTGGTTAGAGCGTCCGCCTCGGATGCGGGAGGTCGTGGGTTCGATCCCCGGTCGAGTCATACCAAATGATACTAACAGCTGCCTCGCTTGGCACTCAGCATTAAGAGGTCAGTGTTAGAACTGGTCGGCCTGGTGTCAGGATAATGTGACTGGGTGGGACATCATGCTACATGTCTGTGTCATGATGACCCAGTGCTAGACATCACTATAACCTGTCACACTGCAGACATCGTAGTGATATGACTGAAAAATTGTTAAAGCTACGTTAAAAATCCAAATCATACACACATACAAACAAGTAAATGTTACTAAGTATTACCTGTTTTTCATCGACCTGCTAGTTTTAAATAACAATGAAACGCGCAACGAGACAACCCTTTAATACAGTAAATTAAAATTGAAAGAGCTTAATTGGGATAAAAATCATTATTGTCATTTATCGACAAAGAATCCTCCATAAATGTCATCAATTTTACCGTAAATGATTGGCGTCTTTGGCGCAAAATATAGGTAAACCCAGTATTAAATTTTAATTTTGCTTTCAACAGTAGTTTGTGCTGCCAAACACCTTCTAATATATCCTGTAGATCTATTATACGATAACACGCAAAAAGACTACATTTGGAGGAACTGTGTCCGTACATGTCTTGAAATTCTCACATAAAAAGATCAATAGAACATGATCTTTTCCTTCCTCACTTTAGAAAAGATACGATCTTTAGTGTTAATTACGCAACTGTAATGTGAACTGAAGCAACATTCTCGCGTGTTATGAAGATATTACACTCTGACTTATTAATGTCCTCACCGTGGCTAAATGGAACTGTTAGTGGATTTCTTAGGTCCTGATCGGAAAGAAATAAATAAACCATCGCGCTTGTCTTTGAAATTAAAAGATATTTGCGTCTTACCTGTAAACTGAAGCAGACAAATATATTTTACTACATCCGGAAGACTTAATTTCGATGAATATTTATCCCCAAGTTTTGAAAAATGACTCATCATGCAAATCTCCCAACCTGATACCAAATATAATATATACAGATATCATACACTATACAAGTAAACGCTCAGTCCAGATATTCTGGAGGATGTAATTGCTACAAATTAGTCCTGATAATTTTTTCCCGAATAAATCAGGCACAAATATGAATATATAACATGTCACAAACTAACTTAAAATTATTCGCTTTTATATTTATACACTAAAAATGTTTAGGTTTTCAAGATAATAAAGACCTGAAAATATATTATTTGAAGTCGACTGGTGTAAAAGCGCATTATCTGAAGTTTACTGTAGAACACAATTCTTTGTAAGAAATTACCCTGATAATGGCGTAGCTGCTGTCATCAGGCGAGAAGCTTGTGCACCTCATGATACCTGCAAAAGAGTCTGTAAAATGCAACCATATGCAAGGTAAATCTTTGGCAGTTGCACAATGGACAGGAGCTGAAACCTAGACATTTAGAGCCGCCAGATTAAGCTGATAAAATATCCCGGAGCGTTAAGACCAGCTTAAGACTGCTAACGGGAGATTGTGCTAGTCAGGAAATTCTGACACAAGGCGGACAAACTCGGGACGCCCGAAGAACGTCAGTCTGGTTCCTTGCTTCGTATGCTCCCTGCGTTGCACTCCGCTATGTGGAATCAGGTCACAATTAGTACTTCCAGTTCAGTACCCACGAATGTAGTTCTAGTCTGTTTTTAGAACATTTCCCCCCCCCCCCCCTCTCAATTAGGTGGTGACAGAAGAGTTATATTTATGCATTTTTCGAGATCTATCAAATGTAAGAGTTTACATGAACGAGATATTATATTTTATGGGAGGGAATAAATTTCGTTGATGCCTCAAAGATTATGTGCAAAAGTTACCAGAATCTATGACGTTACGTTTACATCCAGTTGTAAATATTTGCCTGAATATAAGAAAGCACAAAGGAGAGAGAGAGAGTTTTGAAACGTGTTATGTACTCTTATTTAGCCTTGCAAGTTTGGAAAGAAATAAAACGCAACCGTTGTTATTACGATCCTTTAACGTGTAAACATATTAATTACTGATGCTATCAAATTCGCATGTAAATATTGACGTAGCACATAATCAAGCAGAGTTCGTGCCTTTGCTTTACTTTCAGTAAGTATATCTTTATTTCTTTATCCCTCTCATACATGGCCCCACTGGATCCGAATATAGCTTCACAGGGAAGCATGATAACTCTTTTGGTAGCTCTGTGGACTCGTGATCGCGTGTTCGGTTCCCACCCAGGCCATCGCAAATGAGCTACCCTTCTGTGTCCTTGGGAAAGACACTTTACTCCCATTTCTTAGACATTATGAAGCCAATAATGTGTCAACGGTGCCATTAATACTATTAAGTGTAGCCTTTGCATTGCTTTTGTTGTTAACAGTCACAATGTGTAGCACCTATTCAACCTGAAAGGAAAAAGGAAACGTTAATCAGACATTCTACAGCGTCAGTCATTAGGCATGAAAACCAATCAATGCACCCAAATGCCTTTACTTAAGAATTATCTTCTTAACGTTTACATGTGACCTTTGGAACTTAATTACAGTACAAATATGGAAAATTATGCCAAAACGATTCGAATTCCAGATTCAAATGGCCTACCTTTCAGCGATGGGATTAAACTAGTCTCCATTCTCAGTACTACCTATTTCTTTCAATACTAAAAATGTAGAAATGTTTCATATTTTTTGGAGGTTGCTTTCTAGATCGCAACTTCTATTTATTCCATGCGTGTAAAGATATCAATACCAGAATATCCAAACACCTTATATCGAATTTAAAGAAATATTATGCAAACACTTCGAACTCTCTTGTAACCAATGGATCACCACAACTTGCATTGGATATACTGTTGTTTGGCCCGTCCTATCATTCCACTGAAACCCTGTTATTCATATAGTTCCATGAAATGACAACCAGTTTCGCTGGCATTAATATATTTAATGTTGTTGTACCAGTGGCAAGAACTCTTTTCTAGCTTAATCGTTATTAAAACAATTATATTTACCTGATAATCACTTTCAGAATTATTAACTTCATTAATGTACACAATAAACCAATAGAAAGTGGTCGTATAGTGTCTTCCAATTGCGAGCACACATTTTCGATTTGCAAAACTGAAGATCATCTTCAGAATGAGAGTGAGATAAAGTAGAATACGCATAAGACTTACACGAATGACCAGTTTGCTCGTTAGAGATGACTATGTGACGCTTTCAGTCTTTCAAACTGAACCCTTTGGACTGACTTCAATGTATTATGTCAATATTTCAGGGTGCCCTGCATGGAGTCGAAGACATTTTCAAACCCATGGATGCAAAAAAGACCAAACAAACACGAATTGATGTATTCGATGTATTTTTTCTGAGAATCGTTCACGCCATTCAACAATCCGGTTCGTCCTCCTAACAAACTGTCGCATGAATTCAGCGGTTCGATGCATACCATGTCGTAACTTTCAGTAATTCGACTAAATTCTGGATCGTGTTTGAAACGTTGATCGTACTCGTGCTCTCACTTTTTATATCATCTGATATCCCCGACTTTCTAACCTCAGGCGTCGTTGATATTCTTGCTAGTACAAATGTTCCATGGTAAACACTGAGATAGGCCTTTTAGGGTTAGCTGAGCAAAACATGTAGGGAATCCGTGATATAACCATAACAACAGTAAAAAAATCGCAGACAGTTGTTTTTTTTTCTTTCTTCTTCTAAATTACAACCATCGATAGAGATACTTTCATTTTGTTTTCTAAACTGTTTCTAGCATGCTGTATCAATTTTTTGTCGTCAGTTTCACACAAGTAATAGAGCCAACATAAAGTTTTGGCGGAGTATCGACGGCTGATCGATGGGGAAGTTTGAGGGGGAGTGATGGTTAGTTTGTTCTGAGGCTTGAACGTCTTTCAACAGATTAATCCATAGCTTTAGCGATGATAGAAGCCTGTTTCAAAGGATGATTACCTCCGTAATCCAAAAATAGTTGTCGAAATGTTCCACAGCAACGGCGTAAATTGTCCACATCGGATCGGCAGTATTTCATGATATCTTCGTGACGGTCAAACGGGTTTAAAAAGTGTGTTTTGTTCTCAAGCCTTGATTGCTTCCTTTTGTTCTGTACGGGTCATAGTACGGTAGATGACGTCAGTCAAAAGCTGGAGCACAAAGTGTTGATTAGCGTAGGTTTTGAAAAAGTGCTGCAAAATAACCTTTGACCATTCCTGTCATTCCAAACAACATAGGCAGTCACCTCAGAGGCACCTCCAAATAACGCATATAATCTTTAAAATCTACTTGTCCTACTTTCATGTTGATGAGTTTGTCTACATCAGTGGTACTTGTAAGACATTCAGTGCCTAATAATAATATGTCGTAATACATTGTCCGTCGTACCCGGAGAAACTGTGAGATATGACTAACCATTCGATCGTGTTTCCCATCACACTATATGTACTCTTCTATCTATATGTCGTCGGCAGGATCAAAAATCAAGTTAGATAAAACCGGGATCAGTGCAAAGTCCCCGAAATATTTTCCCACGTCCTGTTAGAATCTTACTAAAATTTGGACAGTGTGATAAAATATGTTCTTGTATGCTCTTGTATGCATATTTCACAAGCCCAATGAGTGGTGCGAAAATCTGGGACAAGAATGCCAGTCTCTTACGTAAATTCAAAGTCAAAATAGATAAAACCACTTGTTTCTTATTCTTCTTATTCTGATCTTCCTTGAAGTGTTCCTCGGTTCATTTTCATTCTTTTGGACGTAGCGAAAGTCACATGCTAAACATAGCCGCCATGATCATAAATCAGTTCGCATCGTTTGATACTGTTATCAGTGAGTTTCCATAACACATCACTTTGTAATAAAACTGACATGCAATAGATTAATATCTTTCATATAGCGACAATGAAATCATCTTTATCTCGAAAAAAATTAAAGAGGAAGAAAATAATAGATAACATTAATTTAGAAGCAAAATACAGATAAAAAGTTATAATGGCATTTATAACAGCCACGTTATGACTCGTAAAATGCAATACGGAAACGGACTGGAGAAAAAGAAATATTTGACTGTAATGCTATAGCTAAGTCAAAAGATTAAACATGGTCTAGTAAGAACCAAGGCACCAATATCTGCATCGGACGTGCGGAGTGTTCAGTTATTCCTTTATTTTTTTATATAAATAATTGAATAGATAGAGAGCAAATACAGACCTTTAATTTGACCTTTGAAGAAATATTACTGTGCATATTTGTTGTACTGTGTACAGGGCATAAAGATTTAGAATATCTTGAAATATTATAAACATGCACTAAACATTACAAAATCAAATCTTTGGCACAAGTGTGTTTCTAGAAATGACCAATAATTTAATAGTGGTCGTAGGAGATTCGCGTGTTTTGAAAGAGCTCAGAATCTCAACAAGTGAACAAATGGATATGTATTTTTTTCGGTAATTGAATTTTAAACCTTGCTCCAAACATTAAACAGGTTTATAAAATGGCATCATACAGAATCAAGTTCTAGAGACTGTGGATGTTAATTTGATATTTAATAAACTATCCTGCTGGTTTGTGTTGCTCCAAAATATATCCCTTTATTAGCTTCAGCTTCCAGACTATTATATATATATATCTATTTAATCTTCGGAACCTGACGAAATAATAATAATAATGATAATAATAATAATAATAATAATAATAATAATAATAATAATAATAATAATAATAATAATATGGAGACTGAAAAGGTATCACGGTACTAATTGTTTTTCCATATACCTCAATGCTAATGTTTTGTGAAATAAATATACCTTTTATCCTTCCTCAGCATGCATGTCACAGACTGTCATAGAGAACAATGCTAGATTGTCAATTTGACAAGGACAAAACCAGGTAATCCATTGAATTTAAGAGAGATAACTCTGCTGGAACTAGACAGGGGTAAGAGCTATCTAGTCACAACATACACATTTTCAGCCATGTGTACCACATTTTAAATAAATCATAAAAAATACAAAATATGATCTAGATATGAATTAACATAATCTCACATATTGCCAAGAGGCACAACGTTTTATAAAGCCTAACAGAAATTACAACTCTTACATAATGCACCAATCACAGCCAGTGTTGTTCTTTATTTCTGAATGCAATGTTCCTACACCTTAAGCCCCGCCCACCTGGACTTGCGCAATTGGTACCGTTATACCAAAAAGCAAATATGCCTATATGGGTATAAGGACTGCAGCCACTCACCGTGATTCACACTTCCCTGACCTGATATATAATGATTGTTGACGTTAATTTATTGGTCACATTGCAACTGCATCAAAACTATATCTTGGTCCGTTCATCATGCTCAGGGAGACTAAACGAAACAGATCGAAGACTTCTCTGTATTTGCTAGACTGTTTAGAAGAAGTTGTTTTTATAGCTTTCACCATCGTAAGCATTTAAAAAAAATGTACCTGTTCTCGACACGTGTGACTGTACTCGTGCGCATCTGAACCGTTATATCCATTAGAAGCCAATGTTTATGCGCATTTTCTGGTATTATATTTGTCATAGGAATAAAACATACCAACAGAGATTTAGCATAGTGTACAATATTCTTTAATTAGTAATGTAGCTTCTTTGTAGTGTTAGCATAATATTACAAATGTATGCGGTCCTAAGGATCAGCTGCACCATAAATCAAGGGTATTTCTTAAAGTTGGCGGCTTTGATATCATGTAGTGCAATTCTAGGAATAAGAAGCTGGAGTCAAAGATATCTTTCATTAGGGGGCAAAGTAATTTGCGCAAAGTCTCTTGTTTTGCCCATATTCATACATATTTTTTCAGCACATCCAAATCCATCAGCAAACATTGAAGCAAAACTAAATCGTTCCTTATTTAAATTTGTGTGGGGTGGAAAAGTACAGAGAATTAAACGTGAATTACTAGTAGCCCCAGAGAATGAAGGATTATTAAATAAGATACATATATATTCATTCATTAAGTATATTCAGATACAATCGGTTAAACGATTTCGGGTAAAACGAGGATGAAAGGTGGCAGATCCTATTCAGTGCAACTATATTCAGAAGTATCAAGGATATTTAGTATTTAGGGAGTAGAAAATAAGAAATTTGTAAGCGCATTAAAACCAGGTTTTGGAGAGATGTAATTTTGGCAGTTTTGACTGGCAAAGTGGATCCGCAAATTAAAAATGAGTATTTATCCCTGTGTTTTTTAAAATTTTGTTCCACCTAGAAAGTTTCATCAGCACAAATCATGGAAAGATGCCTGCATTTTAAATTTGTATTGATTTAGTTGATGATCGTGGTAATTTAATACTATTTGAATGATAAAACAAAAAACCGGAAGCCACACTTTTTTGAACTACTTTTAATTAATATCCAAATTTCCTAATTCTTCGAATGATGCAATCAAAAATCATTTGGCTCACAACATATTTGATAATTGATGTCCCTTCAGAGGCTGCTTGAGAGAGAGAGAGAGAGAGAGAGAGAGAGAGAAATGGTCATTGCAGGCAGAGGCACGAGAGGTCAAGAAGGAACTGAGTTCGAAACGCTAACTCGATTATTTTTTCAAGAAATTAGTCAGAAACGGAATTGCTCATTACATCTTTCAAATTACTTTTGGTAATTATTTTCTAGTGGAAGTGTATCCTACAAATGACTTTGCTATGTTATCTTGTTGATCTCATTTATCAAATTGTTATATGTTATATACGGAGGCTCGTGTTGTTCCATTTGATATCTCTTCGATTCATTAATTTAATATAATGATCTGAGCTATTATACGGAGGTCTATCATCCTCAAGACATCGATAATAACCAACTCATAACAAGGATAGTGACCTAATGCCGAACTTCTTTCATATCGGTCTTGTTAATTTCATCAGCCCAGGTGGATGTATTTATACGCATGTTTGAAACTAAAGAGAAGACTGGGATTATCTATGGATTATTTAATTATACGAAAAAGAAAATATGAACAATGAAGCCACTCAATCAGTTTATTTTTCTAACTTGGGCGTATTATTTCAGGTGACTGCGGGGAACTCTGATACATACAACGGTGAATGTATTGATAACGTCGAAAATCTACGATGTTCTCACACTTGAGTATAAACATCAGATGTTGATGTAGGTTATGTTTTACAGAGATCAACCTATGATAGTATCACAGTAGCTTGTCATTAATGATAAGAACCAGAAGTTTAAGCCTTTCCCAGTAATCATACGTAAATGTGTTCTGTCAGTCTTCAAAAGATTTGAGCAATATAAACAAAAGTGTTCTTCCCCGCTCATAAAAGATATTTCGAATTTGTATTCGCACTTTCATAAACGTCAGTAGTGCTCATTCACCCTTATGGTAACGGAGAATAGTAACCTAAATGAATTGTATATGTCATCAAGTTAAGTCAGGTTCCAATTTATTAGGGAGAAGGTTGTTTTTTCTCCGCCGAAAGCATTCTATCCAAAAGTCACCCGGCAATCGACTTAAATAAGATTTTTTTTTTAAATTTGCGTTACAATATAATCTTACCAAATATCACAAAAGAGACTTGTTTTAGAATTGTTTCTATTTCCTTCAGATTCATTGGATTTCTGTGTTCACCACAGTTAACAGCGTGGAGCATGGAACATGAGTCTCCATCTTTCTGTAAATGATTGTTATTATTCTTTTTTGGTTGGCTCAATAGAATTGTGTGCATTCACGTAGAACTCTGTGATCGTTTGAGTTGGAAAAATCTCCTAGTATTAAAACCATCATCATGTCATGTCGCATTTCAAGCTTTATGCTAAGTGTTTTGAGGAACTTTGACTCGTGGAGAGAATCTATATCAAATGCAGTATATCCATCCCAAATTGTTCGTAATTCCTGAGACTCTTCCTCCCCCTCTTTTGCTTATAAATTGTTCCTTGTTCCTAATTTCCCCTTCTTGTTGTTGTAGTAAGGTTTAACACCATTTTTCAGCACACGATAGGCTATACATGGCGGCCAGTATTAATGGTGGAGGAAGAACCTGGGAAAATCCCAGAAAGAACCACCGACTCACACGAAGCTACTGGCAAGCTTTCTCACATACCCACATTGGCCGAATCCGAGACTTGAACCCACACAGACAGAGGTGAGATGGCAGTGATCCGTAACGGTGAGCGCTTTAGACCATTCAGCCACTCGGGGCCCCTTAATTTCCCTTTGTATAATTATGTCAGTCTGACCAGGTAAAAGAAACCTGGTTAGGAACAATCAAGTTATTAAAAAAGATATTTTAAATAAAATACTGACTTTTTATGATTAAGAATAAATATTTCAAAATTCTTGATAAGTAAATATTATTACTTCTCACAGAAAAACCATTTGGACTTAATTATGTGAATATTGCAACATATTTATAACACAATGGACACAAAAGTAAAAAAAAAATATATAAGTAATTTCCTGGAGTATGGAAATTCGATAGGTGGCAACCTAATTATTCTTGGAGATCTCAACTTTCACTTTGACTGTCCCGGAAACCCAAACACATCAAAGCTCATCGATTCCATTACTGTTTTTAACCTCAAACAGTCAGTTAACCAACCCACCCATAAACATGGTCACATTTTAGACTGTATTCTTCTTAGACCTGATAACATTCTACGGTCATCCCTGGTATCCCATGACCTTGCATCAGATCACTTCTGCATTATATGCCATCTTCACGTATCAGTCCCTAACCCTCCACCTTAATCTGCTACTAAGAGAAACCTCCGTATGATAAATAGAGCCAAACTAATGCACGACATCCAAGAAAACCTAACAACTTGCTTACCTCCTACAGCAGAACAACTCGAAAATTGCATGCGTTCCTCGCTCGACAAACATGCCCAGCTACCAAGTGCAGAGTATCAATTCAAAAGTGTTCTCCATGGTATAGTAGTGTTACGGACCAGCTTCGCAAGGCTAAAAGAGACCGCCGCAAAGCTGAGAGGCTTTGGCTTTCCACCAGACTCACTATTCATAAGCACATCTATGAAGCCGCTAAGAAGAATGTCACAAATATAGTCCATGCAGCGAATTCAGCCAGCTACACTGCAAAGATCATGGAAAGTTCCAACTGCAAAGAGCTCTTCGAGATTACTAACAAGCTAATGTCAAGGACAAAATCAACACCACTTCCATCTACCTTCTCTCCAGTCGACTTCCCGGACATGTTTGAATGTTTTCTTCCGTGACAAAGTACAAACCATTAGAGATAAGCTTGACACCACAATTTCAATTGACTCGTCGTCACCATACAGTTGGGATACAGAATTTGAGCGGCAACCATTAGCAACATTTGAACCTGTCTCTATGGATTTTGTACGGACAATCATGATGAAGGGTGCACCAAAGTCATGTGAACTTGATCCATTTCCAACATCACTGCTGCTTGAGTGCTTAGATCCAGTATTGCCTTCACTAACTGATGTTATTAATATCTCTCTCTCATCCGGGGAATTCCGATCATTTTTCAAAACTGCCATTTTAAAGCATCTGCTTAAGAAACCAACACTAGACCATAACGATTTAAAGAACTACCGCCCAGTTTCTAATCTTCCATTCATATAAAAAATCTTAGAAAAGGTTTTTCTATCCCAGCTTGTATCTCATCTGAATTCAAACAGTTTTTTAGCAATGTAAATTCTACATATCGCCCTTGCCACAGTACTGAAACTACTCTTCTAAAAGTAGTTAATGACATTCTCTCTGCTTTGGATAGCGGAACTATTACAGTCCTCACCCTCCTTGATTTGTCTGCAGCATTTGACACAATAGACCATGATATATTACTCCACCGTCTCCTTCATGTATTTGGCGTTCATGATACAGCCTTACTGTGGTTCAAGTCCTACAGGACACAAATTGTATCTGCAAATGCAATACACACCAGCCCAGTTGATATATGTTGTGGTGTTCCACATGAGTCTGTTCTTGGACCTGTTCTCTTTATTCTATACACTCAGTCGCTCTCAAGTGTCATAGATCATCATCCAATGTCTCACCAATTGTACGCTGATGACACCCAAATATACAAATCTAGCCACCCAACTGAAGTTTATGCTACCATCCAAGGTGTAGAGAGGTGCCTTTCTGATGCGAAAACATGGATGACATATAACAAGCTACAGATGAATGATGATAATACTGAGGCCATTCTGATCACGACACAAAGACTTTCTCATTCACATCCTTTACCTCAAACAATAAATATCAGCAACGCCAACATTAAATTCACACAATCAGTACGAAACCTAGGTGTTACTCTGGACAGTACTCTCACATTGCACCAACATGTCATGAACATATGCAAGGCTGCATATCTTGAGCTGAGACGCATCAGTTCAATTTGCATATATCTTTCAGTTGATGCCTCTAAAACACTTGTGTGTTCATTAGTACTTACAAGATTTGACTATTGTAACTCAATTCTGTCTGGTTCATCTTAATATCTGCTCAGAAACTTCAAAAAGTTAAAAACACAGCTGCTCGGATCATACCTAGAGTACCACGATCAGAGCACACCTCCCCGCTGCTCTGTACCCTATACTGGCTATCCATTCGATCCAGAATCAAACACAGAATTTGTTCTCTGTGCTACTTTTCACTTTTGGACTCTAGTCCAACATACCTATCCGACCTCACCCATGTGTAGACACCAGCAAGATACTTACGCTCCTCTTCTGACAATCGTATACTCATTATTCCCACTATGAAAACAAAGTCATATGGACAGCGTTCTTTTCCATACCAGGGCCCAGCAACGTGGACTGAATTGCTCACTGAACCTAGACACAAAGACACAGTGTTCCCATTCAAGAGTGCTCTTAAAACTCACTTATTTCGACTGCAAGAACAAACTTAAAGACCTAATAATGTTTCCTACCTTAAATATTCTCAGCCTGTATTTTATGTTTTCTATTTTCATGGTGTCTGCTTTTGTAATCATATAATTATATATTTTTTATCTTATAGGTGTTGTCTAATGTTGTAAAGCGCTTAGAGCTTCTAAAGATTAGGCGCTTTACGAAGTCCTCATTATTATTATTATATATGAGTGTGGCCACAATTAGAAATTAATGCGTGACGTCATGATCTGTGCATCCAGGAACAGCTCGCGGTACAAAATAATCGAAGTTTTATGGAGAATAATGCTAATTTAGCGATACTATCTGTAAACCTGGCGAAATACATGTTAAGGTCATTATTATATTAAAAAGAAGAATGACGCGAGATAGTACAAAGTACTGCTAGAGTCCGAGTAATGTATTGCTACTGAAACAAAATGGTTGGCATTTCTAAACTTTTATGTCGTTACCTTTAACACAAGCTGTCTTTGTTTTACGAGCAACTTTATGGTAAGCAACATTTGCAAATATTTGAAACAACACCCTTTCTTCATAGCGAGATTGCGAAATCGCGATCCAAGTTTTTTCATCAGTTGATTATTTAACCAATTACTAATGTTCCACGTGCTATCATGTGTCCAAGGTCAGTTCCTATATGTAAAGTGTGACACCATCTTCATATTTTATAGTTAGGCTCATACCAAATATTTCAGTTTTTCTTTCCAGTCTACTTCAAAATACTGTTTGGTATGAAATTGTGAAATTGAAACAAAACAAGTTTTCCTAATGTCAGGTCACGAACGAAAAACGTAAACAAAACCAATAATACGAAAACCATCAAGCTCTGCAGATAATTTGAAAATAGCAGGAATGTAAATATTGAGAGCAGTGTTTCTGATCAGCGCCACCTATGGTGTTATATTTTAAAGCAGGATATGATGAAGTTATTGTGTTAAAAGCGATTCCTTTTTACAAATTATTTATGACTTGCTGAAATTTAAACGGATAAAGCATGTTAAATGCAACATTGATGGAAAGTATTCAATGTGATAGACATAATTGAATATTATATATGTTTATTAATTGTGGTGTATTAACTTGAAATGGGACGTCGTATTAAGTCCGTTTTGTCAGTTATAAGTTCCATCAGCTTTCGCGTATAAAATCCAGTTTGTCACTGTTCGGACGTTCATAGGGTTAAAGTCCATTCTCTCACTGTCGTAATGGACGTTCACGAGGTGCTCATTGAGCCGAAATTTTAAAGCCCTGTTTACAGTTTTCTCTTTTGTTTCTGTTTATATCTTCAAGGTTTTATACGCCTATAAGGCGGCTTCCACTCTTAAATGGAAATGTATTAGAGTCCAAAGTTATCGTCTTCTGATCATAACGGGTTTGTAATAAAAGTGCTTAATATATATATATATATATATATATATATATATATATATATATATATATATATATATATATATATATATATATATATATATATATATATATATATATATATATATATATATATATATATATATATATATATATATATATATATATATATATATATATATATATATATATATATATATATATATTGAACATAAGCTTTAATAATGATCAGATATATGATACTGTTCCTTTCATGTTCTCCATATCTCCCTAGAATTGTACAAGTGTTACTTATATAGTTCCTGTTATAAACATTTTACATCATTTTGACATCTTTATGATCCATACTTTACCTTGTTGTTCTCCATATTTACAATTATTTGGAAGGGTTTGTCTTTAAACAATATTTGTACATTTCATTTTTACATTTAGAACTTTATACCTTTAGTTGGTATGGTAGAACCATATAGCCACTCACTGTGTTGAGGTTTAGCAATACTTTACTGTACACATATCCTATATGTTTTATTTCCGGTGGAGATACCACTTATAAATATATATGTACAATTTTTTTTTTCCACCAGTCACTGAATGTCACGTAAACTGATACATTTAACAGTGCCATGAAAATAACAAATATGATTGACATCGTCCTAAATATTTGAATTGATTGGACATATCATGTATTGACGTGAATTGATTCAAATTGTCATTAGGTCTCATTATGGCAAATTCCAAGAAAACGGATTCACAATAGTAGGAATAAATAACATTCATTTTTGAGGTAATCGGTGTTATATCATATTATCATATCGGTATGTATACGAGCACGGTCCATCTTACAGTGATGTCAGTTTCAAGTCAAAAGTATTATAATTCATGATAAAGGGTTACATTGTATCAGTATTCAGGTTTTATATAAATTAAGGAATATCAAAATTTCAAATCTAACTTCAGTTAATAAAGGTACGTACCTATTGTCTAAATATTTGCTCATCGCAAATGCAACGAATCGACACCTTCGCCTTGATTCGTGATCTCCAAACTACGCCCCTAAATGTTTGATAAATCTGCCAGAACGCAACATGATCTTTCAAGATATTAGTGTTGAAGTGTACTATTTCAAGATTGAAAATTTGCTATCTTGACAAGCTGTATCTAGCAATTTTGGCGAACCTCTCTATACTTTATGACTGGTATACTACCATGTTTATAACTCGAATAACTAAATACAATTTCAATAAATATAAATGTTCACGAGGTCCTGAATATTGCGAATTTTCACAGCCAATGAAATAACACATCTGGTTAAAAGTGCAAGTTTTGAAATTTCTTCTTCCTTTCTCCGGCACAAAAATAAATTACTAAAAAGTGTATGATCTTTAAAAAGATGATAACTTATAGCAAACTCAGTATATTGGTAATTGTTTAACACATTACTTAAAACAGGAAGTTTTATTACCAAAAATGTGTATGTTTCGAAAACACGTGCTGGTGTCAGAACATCAGATAAATAAAGTTCGCTGATGTGGTCATGATAAGAACCGAATGTTCATGTATACTTAATACCTACACCATATCTAAATACAATTACATACTTTGTTCATGTTTATTTGAATGTTTGTTACTTTTTGTCTAAAAAATTAGAACGTTTGTTAGTACATCTTGACTATGAGACGGATTAATACGATATATGTGATACTTGTAAGAGTGCGATACCTGCATGAATGACAAAAAGCAGAGGAAGAACAAGGAACCATAATTCCTCGTGTCTATCCATAAGGCTCTTCCAACACAGCAGCCTACAACATTTATTTACAGCCTCTCTCTGCAATTTACCTTTATTTCCCCGCAAAAGATTGCAATATTACGTGCTTTTAAAAAGACCAAATTATGTCTTTTAAAACATTCCTCTCTTCTCAACCGAACTGAAGCATCCCCAACACTTTCTCTCTCTCTCTCTCTTCTCTCTCTCTCTCTCTCTCTCTCTCTCTCTCTCTCTCTCTCTCTCTCTCTCTCTCTCTCTCTATATATATATATATATATATATATATATATATATATATATAAAGTATGTATGTATTCGAATCACTGAATTGCTGTCTAATGTGCGACATAATATTATCGTACTTAAAACACCACATTATGAAGGGAAGATTATATCTCTTTGGTCATTTGAATTTACAACCTTATACAAAAAGTCCAGTAAACGTTTTGTCAATAAAACTGCATGCCAGAATTTCAAGCCTTTAGTATTCTCGGTTTCACTAGCTAGATCGGCTTGTATAAGGTATGCCATTATAGAAGACGTTTGCATATTTTCAACTGGAAAAAAAAATTTTGCTGATTGGGTTTATTTTCATTCCCTCTTTTAAATTTGCTGCTATCTGAAAGTTGTGTGACTTTAGTAACATTTGCTGGCAAGTGTATATCAATTTATTACCAGGGAATTATGTAATTGAGTTCACGCCTGACAACAAGCAGAAGCGTATTGGAAAGTCTAATGAAGTTATCAAAGTAGGTTTTTCGAGCTTGATCATTAGAATCGCAATAGTCCAGAATACAAGCAGGCTAATGTAATAGCGTTCTTTTCTATAGAGAAAATGAATACCATGTACATTTAAAGAAGTACTCCAGAAAATGTCAATTATTTTGTAGGAATGTATTGTAGTGATATTTGTGAGTACAAACACAAGGACTGTGTCGCAAATTAAATTTGTTTTCATGTAATACACAATATATAGCCCACTAATATGTACATCCTTTTCTGAACATTGGATCATATGGAAGTGTTCTAAACAAGGTTATCTAATGTTCCCTTTATTCTAATAGCTTTACTGTACCTCTAAAGTCTACATGACTTCGTGGCTTAACATCCAAACGTGAACATAACACATCTATCCAACATATCTTATTTTTTGATTATAGCTGACCTAATTATGTAGACTTTGAGATGAATTGACATAATATTCTAACGTGAATTATAAAAAAAATTCTGCAATAGCATTAGTGTGTTGACAAAGAGATCGATTCTTTTGATACCTTATTGATGAGACTAATATAGGTGTTTTTTCGTTGCTATGTCAAATGTGATGATTTGCATTTTAAACAATTTATTCGCACCTTCCTGGCTGGTGTGAAAATTATAGACATGAGGATAACAATGGAGTTGGTTCAACATTTGTATTTGCTATAGACAGGACAGAAATACATATCACATTAATTATGGTAACAGAGCAACTTTACCCCACGTTCCTTAAAGCAAATACCAGTAAAGAGAAATTGTTGTCTTTTCTTTTGCCCCTATCTTTTTGTGTGTAATTGCTGAAAATGACAAAGATTAAAAGTATATTTTACACTTGAAAAGGATTTTTTCATCAGTTTTATGTTTAGTCCTAAACATTGTCAGCCCGCCAGCATAATGAGAATGCGAAATTCCTTGAAATGTGTCCTGCCTGATTGCAAGATACTACAACTCATTTAACTCATAAGTATATATGGAGGAATTTTATCAAGATACATGTTAAATAACTTTCCATACCCTACTGAGAATCAAACCCTGGTCTGCATATTAAGGCAATAGTCGCCTTGACAGCAAGGTACCAACACCCATACCCTCTCGACTATGCGGCCATAATTAAAAATGGATGTAACCTAGCCACTGATGTTGGTATTGGCGCATAACCTTTACAGCAGATAAGGATGCGAATACGTCTCCTTTCGCTTCAAATCGCGACTGAACATTAACAAAGGAAAACGTGAAATCACCAATGAGAAACGTATCTATCATTCGTTGCCCTTTATAATTTTATTGAAATTTAAGCGATTTGTGCCATCGATTCGATAACTGTAATTTCGAATTAGATTCTCGAAAGATGTAATTTCATGCGAGATCATACATGCTACATGGTATTCTCAGCTTGCTAATAGGATAACAACAGTAATAATTCCTCAGTTGTCTCCAGTTGGACGTGTTCCTGACAGAAGTAAGCCAAAGAGCAAATACAATTATCAAGATGTAAATAAGAGGAACTGATTAGTCTTTTTTTCAGAACAGACAAAATATATTTGTCTTGACGCAGTTTATAGCGGCAACATGATTCGATATCGGAAGCAACAGACATTCTTGAACATCATGCCGGTTAAGAAGACATTTCGAAAAGTATTTTCCAAGGCGGACGAGTACTGTAATTCAAAAATAGATAAACATGTGATATTTTTAAGAGGCAATTCAGAATCACTATTAGCAAAGAAATACAATTATGATTTATGGAGCGTTGTGTAATATAAATACACATATAAAATAAAATCAGCCATTCATCACTTTTTATTCTAACTGTTTACATGTCAGCTGGGGACACTCAGCTCGACACACGAGTGCTGAATTGATAACCTCCAACATATCTCTCATGTTATTTCTTTGGAGCATAAACATATTTTCTTGCAACAGCTGCATATTTTCTATAACCGCTTATCAAATATGAAGTTTTAGGTTATGCTTGTCACGAATGATGCTGTGATAATACCAAGGTTCCCTAACCATTCATGATGAAAGCATAGATTTATTGCTTCGCAGAAAGTTTATAAAAGAAAGATATCTTTGCTTATTGATAATGTATCCATTCGGAGAGATATAAAAAAAGTTGTTTCTGTTGGTGAACTACCTACAAAATAAATGTAGCATATTCATACATGTAACTCGTAGATATTTTTGGCAGTTCTGTAACCCCTGTATGTATGTGTCAGCTAGTCGGATCCATATCAGTTTTGGTGTGTGTGCGTGTGTGTGTGTGTGTGTGTATTTTTAACATCCCGGAAATATTAACTTTTCGCAGAGTTAAGAATGTAAAATGTTTCTACTTTAAACTCTCGTTCGTCTATAAAGAAAGTACGGGACACAACCTACAAAATAAATGGCATGATAAAGGATATCTCTATCGGATATCTCAAAATTAAATAATCAAAGTATCAACTCCAAACGTGACTTTGCAAGTGTACTTGCTGTTAGTTGTTCCATATATTCATCATCATCTAATTATGCTGCAGATTTTCCTGCGATGAAAAGTCGTAAAGAGCAAATACACATAACATTCACATCAGATACTTCAGAAACTCAAATTCAGCCATTTTCAGTTTTAACCTTATGGAAGGTTTGAATAAGGCCCATGTTGCATCAGACGAAATACATTACCAGTTTTTGAAACACCTACCGGACGATCATTAATAGCTCTTTTGGAATTTGTTTAGTGATTTGTGGAAGACTTGTAATGCACCAACAATTTGGAAAGATGTTAATATTGATTGCACATATCCTATTAACTAAAGTCTCATAGCTTTGACGAGCTGTGTCTGCAAAACGACGAAACAAATATTTGAATACGAACAATTTAATATCTCCAGTATAATGTGACTTCCGATATGGTCGTAGATGCCAAGATCGTCTGGTCAGACTTACGTTTATCAAGACAAAACTTTAGTAGCTGTTTTATTCGATTGGATAAAGCTAAGATGCATAATTGGAGTACGGAATAATGGATGACCTGCACGGCCATCTACCTACTTTTGTATCGTACTTTCTCTCAGAGGGTTCAAGGTACGTGTAGGCTCCATTTTGTCTGATGTGTGAGAGTAAGAGATGGATGAGTCCCAGGGACTCATAGTATTTTATATGGTATTCGTTTCAACATCAAAATTAATAATATTAAACAAGTGTTTGGTTCTTGATGTGGATTTCTCCCTATATACTGATCATTTCCCAATATGTTATCGATCGAAAGGCATGCATGCAATTGAACGACAAAAGCAGCAAATCATCAACACGATTCAAACTTGGGCTGCTGTAAATGGTTTCGAATTCTCAAACTCAGAAACAGTATGCATGCATTTCTGTCAGCTCAGAAGACAACATGATGATTGTTAACTCGTACTGGATGGAATACCTAGACAGATTGTTTAGGACGTAAAACTTTTAGGTGTTGTTTTCGACAGAAATCTTACCTCATTCCACACATTAAGAAATTGGAAGCCAAATGCTTGAACGACCTTGATTTACTCAAAGTAGTAGTGTAAATTGATTGGTTGCTGTTAGAAAAGTCATTCTTAACCTATATGAACCCTTTATTAGATCCAAACGTGACTATCCTTGTGTTGTATATGGTTCAGCCCGAAAGTCATACTTAAAGATGCTTGACTCAGTTAATCATCAAGCAATACGACTCGCTTTCCGAGCAGTTTTAGGACATACCTATTCAAAATGTATTTGGCTGAATCGAATGACCCACCTTTACTACATCGTAGAGAAGTACCATCTGTACAATATCCCCTCAAACAAAGATCCAGCCCTTTGAGTCATGCTTTTCCGTCTGTTTCCTAACCCACATACTAAACAGTATACCAAATTAAAACAAACGTCAAGCCTACCTTTGGTATTAGAATATATTCAGGCCTTGGCATTGAAAATATTGACCTATCAAATCAGTGAGTTTTTGTTTTGGTTTATGTAACACCTCACTGACATCTTAAACAACACTTAGTATTTTTTATGCTGCACGAAAAAAAAATGTCCGAAAGAAATCCTTCCATTTTTCGTAACTCTTATAAGGAACTTTTTTCAAAATTTATGAACTACACAAGAATGTAATTTGACGGCTCCAAAGACGACGGAAAGGCTTCTGTAGCCTTCGTTTACGGGAATTCACACTACAGAAGTTCGCCTGCCGGAAGGTACATCAATATGTTTTATCACAAATGAAGTAAAGAACCTATCGGAACAAAGCATGTTTTAAACTCCATCATCGTTGTGTTTATGTACTTTTATTGCTCGTTGGTAATAAACCGTTTTATTCATACTATTTTATAATATCACCTCGTTGTAGCCTTATAGTACTGGTGTGCTGTAAAATTCCCAATAAGTCAACCAATGTCTACGTTTTTCAAATAAATATGATTTCATTTCTCGCGTCCTAAAAGTTGAAATATTGTATCTGACATGTATAACAAGCCGATTATGGTGAGATAAAAGGGCCGGTTAAAAATTTGTATGGTTAGCAGGTTCTGGTGTTGGTGATGTACCTAATTAGTAGGAATGAGTCATGGTCAGTAGGTGTCTGTGCTGGCCGTATACGTGGGAGCTGGTGAATAACGGTGTGTATAGGCTACATGGAGCGGGGGCTAGTCAGTAGTGCGATGGTCAGTAGGTATAGGTTAGGGGCAATAAAAATGCGTGTTGTTTAGTAGAAGCGGATTATGGTCGGTATGTGTATGTGTTGGGAAACAGTGTGAGTGCTAGTCAGTAATAGTATTGTTGGTTGATAAGCATGTGTTCTGGTCAGTAAACTGGTGTGTTGATCAGCAGGTATGAGTTTAGGGCAATGGGCGTTGGCCATGGTCAACGGATTCAATTCAACCTATGGACATTTTCATTTTTAACCTTATACAGGGTTAACAGTGACATACCAGGGTACCGTTTGGCAAGATTGTCAGTATATTCAGCCGAGATCTTAGCATGGTAACAATGCAGCCATTTTACATCCAATGGGTAGGTGTTGATAAGAATACCTCTGCTAAATAAACGTGTGACGTGTTAAATTTGTGCTTTCTTTTATATTTCTTTAATGTTCATATAGTGGTTCGTTGTGAAAGGGAATTTACTTCGTACGTAAAAAGATATATTTGGGAGCAACGAAATAATGAAGGTTTAGTTGATATACTTGGTACTATATTCAAAACATTTGACGATATTACACGTGTAACACACTCGCTCAGTTATACTCCAGATTTTCTTACATAAATGGGTTACAAAACAGGTAGCCTCTGATACTCCCTGGACATGAAATACTTGCAAGTATCTCTCTATCACCTGAATATATCGTTCTTACAGATGATGCTAATTAGTTTCAGGCAATATAAAGAGGGATGTCATATCATTTAACTTTATCTAAATTAATTAGATATTACAGGATTTTGTTAATTTATTTAAAAATTTGGCAAACATAAATTAGCTTTAGCAGCCGGTTATTCAATATCAGATAAATAATTAATCTGCGATATCTGACAGCCGTAGCTATCTGTAGATAACGCTAATTACCTGAATTTCTTTCTCCTGATTCTGCGACAGGCATCTATGAATTACTCCAGAATCAATAGGTTTCAAAGTGGATAATGCTAGAATGCAAGCGAAATTCGTACCAATTCTGGTTTAAAATACATCTAAAAAACTTGGTATAACTGGCAGGTATCCCTGTATTACCTGGACTTAACTAGCATAAACTCCGAATAAATAAAATTGGCAAATAATACAAACGTATCTGTGGTAAGTTTGTAATATATAAGGTTTCTATCCGTTACCAGACTTTTGTTATTTTGATTTCGTTTTAACTAGAAGCATCCGCCTTGAGCCAACTTATTTTAAGTGTTTTATAAATTCTTGCCTCAGGAATACCACAAATTAAAGTAGGTAACCCGTATTTAACAAGAAATAGTGTCAGATAATTTATAGATATATGCAAACATGAATTTCCAGAGCCATAATCAGCATGTGCATCAGGCATTGCAATTTCTCGAGATAGAAAGATCCATTTCACATATTTGTCAACCGTTTCAGTCTGCGTATCGTGCTAATTATATTTAGATAATAAAAGCTGGGGTATACACATGTGTCATTCAAATAAAAGACTCTAATACTAATACTCTGTGCATCCTTCCAAGATCAATTACTAGTAGTTTTCCCGTTTAAAAATAAATATCTGAACCAAATCAACCTGAAACTCATATTGCTGCTAACTGTTAGGCTCTCTGTAGGATTGTCATGCTCAGGCATGTTTATGCCACTTCATTATCAGGGAAAAAAAATAGGATGAGTGCACAATTGACAGCTACCGAAAGTGTGCTTGAGGCCTGTAGGAAATTATCAAAGGAGAATTAATGAAAATAATCTTTTCTTCGCAAAGTCATCACATACGGACATGAACTTTTTCCTGCGCTGATCCAGAAGGAATGTATACAGGGCGTTGAAGAAAAGATCTTGTAACAGCCGACAAATAAATCAATCTTTGAAATGTATTACGTGCATGCTAAGTAAATGCTAACTCATAACTCATTTGGTACAAATTGCTTTATTTTGTAATCATAGTTTATAAACTATTCTTTGTAATCATCAGGAAGATCTAGCGTCTATTTGGAGCATATTCATTAAAATTAAATTTAAGCTTTTTTATTTTCCACTGGCTATACGGGGTAAGTACTATCAAGGTCATTGGTATTAGTCTAGGCAATATAGTATTTTAGGCAAGATGTTAATTTAGGTACATGTACAAATATCTAGATTTGACATCTTTTCACTGAACAAAGTTTCGATTTTGACAAACATGAATGTAGGAATGGAAGATTATATTAACGTGGTCCCCCCAAAAAACCCATTAAAGTAGGTCAAGGTCAGCTATAATGTCTACCTTGGCACAATTTGGATTATTCAGAGGTTTAATATGCTAACGAATTAAGATAAAAAGCCGTAGTCCAATATGACGTGTGTAATATCTGTTTTCAAAATGGTAAATAATACATTGAGTTCCCAATTGAAGGGTTGAGGCGGAAAGTATAAATTGGAATTTGAAAATGAGCATTTCTTGTTTTTTGTATTTGACATAGGTATTTGCCTTTTCGTTTCTTAATATTAAACACGATTTTTCACTTGTGCTCCGTTATCTGGGTTCATGAAGGCATATCAGAATTACTCGATCATAAATCATTCATGCTATTACACTAGGGGAGACAGAGGCTAGTTGATACCAATTTCACTTATATAAAAAATAATGTGAAACAAAGAATATTACAAGTTAAATTGACAACTGCATTTTTCAGTCATGTATATGGGCATTATAATCTGTAATAATATTTTCTCCAGTAAACAAATAAAGAAGAAATTTAGGTGAAAAGTAACCCCCTCCGGTTCGTATCAGCATGCCCCATGCTAGGGTAAGTTGATACAGTACATGGGGCAAGTTGAAACATCATTAGTCGTATTAACTACTGCAAATGATTACCCTGTAACATAACTGAGATATAGCTGAAAATCAAACACATTCATGATTGATAGTCACCGTGCCTTACAAGAAATGTTCAGCACTGGGCTTTACCAGTGCAAGAAACTGAAAAGTTATGAAAATCAGAAAAATGTGAATGAAATTTAAAAAACATGTTTGTCACTGTCAGATCAGTTAGGCCTGCACAGTCACATGTCATCACTAGAGTCACATTTCTGGCAGACAAAGCTCAAACTTCCATCAGTGCATGCTTCATGTGCCCACAACTCACAAACAATGCACTGAACCCAACGTTCTCGTGACTTGCTGTTGCCATATGGCTCAGTGCAAATGAGGCAGAAATTTTCTGATTCAGAATCAGAACTAGCACTCTCACTCTTAAACAAAGGTCTACGACATCTCTTGCGAGACTGCTGTTTCATAACAGTCTGAGGTTTTCCTGTTTCTACTGCTGTTTTTTTTGCAGCTGTTGCTGTCTTTTTGTCCTGGTTGTTATCTTGCTTCTGTTTGCCACCATCTTTCTTTGCTTGACTGTCGTTATTTCTCAGACCTGTGCTTTGCTTGAACTTTTTATTCAAACTTCTCGCTGAGTATCCTGCTCAATCAGTTGTTTTTCTGGAGTGTCAGTAAGAATTCGTGTTCTACCTCTTTTCCTAATTGTCTGTTTCTCACTCCATGGCCCGGCTTTAGGCAGTGGACGAATCATATGCAAAGAACCTGGACTCGTAGACGCTGATGGTTCTGGATCATTAAGCCTACTAGTAGGCGCAGTAGGGGTTGCTGCAGCTGGTTCAGCAAATGATTCCATGTGGTCATTTGATACATGCTTCGCTGACGGTATTGATGTTCTCTCAACCGAACAGACCATTTCTGACGTTGACGAATGTGGTTCTTCTTCAGACTGTGCAGGTTGACCTAGGCCTACCACTTCTTGGCCTTCATCGGTGGAAGATTCAGCAGCTGACCGTCGAGCGGTAGAAATTGGTGCCGACGCAGGTGATGATGATTCTTCAATCGGCAACATCAATCCTTCTGATACTTTGCTAGGATCTGGTCTATCCTTAACTGACGATGGCCAAAAAGCGTCGTCTGAAATTCTGTCTCGATTAAAGGGATAAATTCCTGTAACTTCAAATCCTGCCTGAATATTTGTTGGTGTCATGGCTGACTTGAATGCAGGAGCACATACTGCTGGAATGTCCAGTGCTTGCATGGGCCGCCTGGATGGGCATTGCACCAGGTGTCACACTGTGCATTATAATACGTTTCAGTGGAAAATAAACTGTGCAGTCAAGGGGCTGAAGCGGGTGAGAACAATGAGGTGGGAAAGATAATAAGTGCACTCCATTGTCCTTTGCAAACTGGATGTTCTCAACGGAGATGTGAGATTCATGATTGTCTAATAATAGAAGAACTGGCTGGGTATTGGATGGTTTGGTATGTTTAACGAAATGCTGAAGAAAGAGAAGAAAGTTTTCTTTTGTCATCCAACCAGATTTGTGACAGCTTCCAATGCACCCTGGTGGACCGCCATCAACAAGTCTCTCTTGGTACCTCACCCTTGGGAATATGAACATCGGAGGAATGGCATGGCCCAATGCATTTATTGCACAACACAGAGTTACAAGAGTCCCCCTTTCAGCACTTGTTACAACTCCCACCTGTTTAACACCTTTTGGTGCTAAAATTTTGCCAGGATTTTGTGCTGTTGTGAGGCCTGTCTCATCATGGCCTGTGGTTGAAAATGGAAACGCCTGTATAAGTTCTCCAGATTGTGATAAAACGAATTTACATTTGTACGGTTAAAACTGGTGATACGACCGATGGAGGTGGCTTCCGGTTTACGTACTGACAGAACACTACTATGGCGGTTCATAAACCCGGAAAACCAATCATCACCTGCTGACAGATTAGCATTCCAGTTGTTTGAAATCTCTTTGCTGAGGTGTACTGCTAATTCATAAGCAAGTGTTTTTGTTTCTTTTGGTGACAAGCCAAAAAACATCTTAGATGCATCAAGCAGATATGTTACAAACTCTTTTTCCTCAGCGTCGGAAAACAGTCGTCTTGGCCGAGCATAGTCGCACTTTATTTCACCCTCTCCAGAAGCTGCCAGTTCTTTTTTCTTCTTGCAGAATTGATAAAGCGTCATCTTATCTATTCCAAATGCATCAGCGACTGGCCGCAGAGGTCGGTTCTGGTTCAAAACTTCATCGGAAGCACGTTCCAAATCATCTAGTCCAGCTCCTCGAGTGGTTTTCCGCTTATACGTTCGTACCATCTAAAACAGTAAAGTGTAAATAACTGTCAAGTACCATGCATATTCATATTCATGTTCACATTAGGCATATATTTATGCAACACTCAGGATAAAACAAATTAACACAAATAAATAGATATGAATATGAATGATTATGAATACGAATATGAACACGGTGGATTTCGAGTATGAATCTGAATCTGAATATGAAAATTAAATCACATCAAATTCATCAAACACGTTGAAGCACATCAAACATAGGCCTATTTCTACAAATTAATAAAATGCTTTAATGTACACATGTAGGCCCTGCAATAATGTACACATTTAAGCCTATGGGGCTAGTTGATACAGCATCAACTAGCCCCGGCACATGTGTATCAATTAGCCCCGATAGGTAGGCCATGCTAAATTTCTTTGTTACTTTACATGGAAGAGAGGAAATGAACGACACTTTTCTGTTTAAAAGCGGAAATATCTATGCATAAAACAGTATTAAAATTATATTTGTCGTGCTTACCGTGCTTTCGCAAAATGCTAGCAAGAAATCTTCAAAAAGTTTTCAACGCAACTCGCAAATTAAAAACATCCGATAACTCGAAGACCAACGAGGTTTACGGCTTGCCGGAAATGCAGCGTAGATCTCTTTCGTGCATCTAAAAATAGATACAAGATAGAGCTTTCGTGAAAATAACTAAGTAAGTAATACCGCTTGTATCAACTTGCCCCAGTATCAACTAGCCCCGGCTTCCCCTACTCGATCATAAACCATGTCATAACACATCATGACGTCACAATTGGCATCACGACATGACTTAAAGCAAGAGCATAATATCCGAGGCATATAATTAGCTTATGTCCTTTCATTTAACTACACCATATTAACTTTAGTGATTAAATTTTATTTTTAAGTTTCGTTTTGTTCCCATTTAAGAGTTATATATCTGACCATACGTGTTTCATTCAAACTTGTATTTCTGTTTATGCAAATTTTTCCTTTTGCTTCTTGCTCTTATTCTGCTCCGTCTCTCCCTTTAGTTTCCTTCCATTTGGATGAACAAATCTTAAAATATATAAAGCATGTATGCCCTCAAGTATGTCGCATATATTAATGTCATTGTTATCTAAGAAGCTCGGATCAACAGATCACTCTTACATTTCTCATCTGTCCGCGTGAGTTCGAGCCTTGGCTCGATCAAGGTGGGCATGTAAAAAAGCATGCTGGCAGTTTCCTCTGACCCAGTTGTTTTTGTTCAATTGTACTGGCCGCCGTGAACAGCCTATCGTGTGCTGAAAAACACAAACAGGCCAAGCAAATAAATGTAGACTTGAAGTATCAACTTTGAAAAAAATAATAGTTTTCAAAATAAATTGTGACATAATCTGTTCCTATTCAACATTTGGTATGACCAATACCGTATTGCATACCTGTTAAACTCTACGACAAGTGATATCATAATAAAATTGTTTATGTAGCGATTTCAACTTTCACAACACATATTCATGTTTGAAAACGATGGAGAACTGGATGAGTGTTGATTGCAAAAGAAATAAAGCGACAATCGAGATGTGGGTTCATCGTTTCGTTACCGAACAAAACTATACATTCCCAAGGAAACACATTCTGCATAAAATAGGCTAAATAAAGAATCAAAGTCCGATATAAACAAATCTGCAATCCTAAAAGTATTTTGTTCGCATGTGTTATATTGTGAAGTCTGTTGGATTACACTCTCTATGATTTACTACAGTACACCAACCTCAGCAATATTCACTGTTTAAATCTGTGCAAGACTTAATTCTTTAATAAATTCATTATTTCGTATTAAAACCCTTATTATTGTGACAAAATACACATCTTGAACTATTCACAACTTAAATTTTGCCAACGTCGCTGCCCTAAAAATATGGTAAAATTTCGGAACTTCTTTTTACCGATATATTAATGTAGCTGAAATTCGAATTAACGCAGAATGAAGAAAACGAACGGCTGTACAAATGGACAATTTTGGACTAAAACATAAAATAAAATGAAAATCAACGGGGATTTTGTTTCTTCGTTTTGTCCTCTTACAGTAGACGCACGGAAATATTTCATTCGTAAAATGGAAGCTATTTGTATCAATACAATTCCAGAACCTTTCCCGTCCCTCTTTTTTAAATAGCTGGTGTCTCAAGGTTTCTGTAAATTAAATCGGTCCAAAAATGTATAAAAGTGCACTTGTTTTGAAAAACAAACATTGTTAGAAACGAATATGCTCCTTACTATAATATTAAAACCTAATTACGTAGATATTTGGTATATAATTATTTTTCTATTAAAAAAAATGGATTAGGAGCAGGTGGTTTAAATATTTTTCTATCTGTGCTACCACACCATCACTAACCCGAACCCTTCTTCAAATAAGACCTTATGTATTAAGTTAATGAATGTTATACAACACCAGTTTACCTGAAGCCAACAATGGCTTGATGTAGTTATGTAGCCAAGGGCGGATCCTGAAATTTCGTGGTGGAAGTTAATGAAACAAGCAGGCGCGGAGTCTGAAGAACGGAATCTTAAAGTTGAGGTCAATGGAGGCTCTTGCATTGTAAGCGTAGTCAGGGCATACTTTTAACTTCAAACTAAAAATAAAATTTACTTAAGGAAACGTTCACATTCGACCCTGATGTGGCATGTCAAAAAATATAAGACAGAAAATTCAAGATGGCGCTACTGTAATACAGTTCAGTTTTAAAATATCCTAGCCTAGTCATATTTCCTTCTATAGTACTATTAATGATATGAACTAAAATATTTTTTTAATAAAATATATCGCAAACCAAATAAGTGTATTAATATATAGATTTTAATCTCGTCAAGGGGAAAATATAGTTGAATGATAAAATTTTCCCGAGTCAATTTGCTTTGTAAAAGAACTTGGTCCAGTGACAATTTTTTTTAAAGCTACCTCTGTTACATATTCAATATATCATCAAATGAAGGGATTCTGAAGAGGGTCATATTTGGCACGTGGTATATCCTCCTTTTCCAGATCATAAATGATAGATTTCCTTATGACCCTGTATGCATCATATCTGACTTTGACAATCGCTTGTAATAGTGTAATAGTAAATTGTCCTATAACAAAATAATTTTAAATCTTTAATCATTATTTCTTTTGTAGATTGCACAGCTAATTCGTATTTGAAAACACGCTACTCCTCAAGACTGTAATAATCGACTTATTTTTCAGAGACGGTAAAATCTCAGTGTTTTTAATCTACATCAAATCTATAAACATAATTAATTAAAGACATAGTTTTACAATAAATTCTTCGTAAAAATTAAAATGACAGTTGAATTCTTACACTTATTCAGGGTAAGGTAAGAACAACATTTTGTTTATCGAGAGATATTTTTTGTCTTTATTATGGTTTATGTCTGGTAAATCATTGCAAAAGGTATCGTATTTTTACACGAATGTATGCCGTCTTGATTGACTAAACTAATGGGTTCCCTTTAGTTGAAATATTATTGAGGATTTCTTCAATGTGTCATTATTACACACCTTGCATGAAATGAAATATCGTACGTACTCGCTTACAAGTCGATTCCAACTGCAATCAAAATAGACTCTGATCTGCTGTCGCATAATACGCCGGTATATTAGGCAATATATGTTTCTTCTATTGATTACTCCTTTGAAGCAATGACACGGACTCAGGTCTGCTTGCGCATCGTGCATCTCTACAACTTTTCTCTCGCTCATAATGTCTTTCTTTAAAAGACATACCTTAAATCTCCTTTGCAGAGTTTGATGTTAGAGAGCAATCCGTTTAAGGTACATAAAAGCATTTATTATCACCAACACATTTGGTAAACTTTTCAGTGTTTCTTAGACAGTTTTTCGCTCATCTGAAATTGAAATTGGTCTACTTAGTAATTCAATCTTTAATTTCTCATTTTTTTATTTTTATCACCTGCATTGGGGCGAATTGATGAAACAAAGACATATCGATCTAGCCCTTATTGAGTCCCTTTGTATTCGACGTGCTACATAAGATTCTTTATTGGATAGTCAGTACAATTTGCCCACATTGTGTGCAGTTTTATATTTTTTATACTATGCATGTGAACATATTACTTTATGCGATTCTGATTGTTCGAAATAAGCCCATGAAATTATTGTGCATTATTGACTCACTGAACATTTTTGGCCGCCATTTGTTGATTCGACTCGCGAAAGGGAACTAGGAACAAAATGGTCTCGTCTGTTTCAATATTGCCAATGTACCCCACAGGGGTTTGTTATTCATGTATAACATATCATAACATGAAAAATGACAAAAACCGCAAGGCAAGAACAATAACACCAAGTAAAACTACCGATATTGCTTAGATGATAACGAGGGTTTGGGTGGGAATGGATGTAGCATGGAATCCACCCTATATACAAGTTTGGTTTAAATGTGAACTTACTGAAGTAAATAAACTCACCTTTGTTCACAGAAGAATGTAATCATAAACCGGTCTCCCCATCTGACAGAACTTTATCCAACCACGGCACATTTACGCGGTAAATATGTGATGCAAGTCCGACTCAAAACGAGATTTGTTTACGTCTTCTGTACAATCTAATGTTCCAAATCAAATACTGCAAATATTCGGTCACAGATACATTGCAGTAAAATATGAGAATTTCTGCATCCAGTAATCTTCTTTTCACAAAAGTGTATCAACAATATAATGTTTAGTTGTGATGTGAAATTTCAAATACTCTCACTGTGTTGTGTAGGCCAACTCAAACCGGCAATGTGCACCGTATCAAATAATGTGATATCACACACGTTGGACATTTTGTTTTGACAAATATTTTGTCATTTGTAAAATGTTCTGTTTATCAGGATGGACGCTTATTCTTTGATTTATAGTTTTAGAAAATGTATAATATACTTTTTCTATTTCACCTTTGTTTGGGAATATTTTTAAAGCACAACGAATGAAAGGTACAACTTCTGTCAGAATGAACGAAATTATTCGTTCTTCTTTCTGTCTAAATAATTTCTACTGCAAAAAAAACCTAGTTGATAAAAAGAATCTCAAATGGGAAATTATTTAATATTAAATTTATGAAACTCGTTAAATAATGTCAATATTAAATCGTTACCCATTTGAGGTCCTCTATACAAGAATGTGTAGTGAAGATCCAGAAACACATTTTCCGTTTGAATTTGCTAGAATTATTTTGGGAGATAATTTATTTTGTTCTTCAACTGTATCAAAAATTGCAGATGGTTCATGATTTTACTTTAATCACATTAGCTCTGTGTTGGGGAGGTTGTAATGGAACTATATTGTATTTAATAGGTCACACGTATAGAAATACCTCAAGACTGTACAAATGACGTCATATATATATATATATATATATATATATATATATATATATATATATATATATATATATATATATATATATATATATATATATATATATATATATATATATATATATATATATTTGTATGAAATTATCTTGCTTAGGACACGCATATTAACGAGCAATTGAACTGATTAAACAAACTACTAAAAGGAGCAGAATCTAGCAAAGGAATATACTCAGTTTAAGTGGATAAAGAACGTAATGTTTAACTTGAACTAGCCTTACTTACATACTCTCTCTCTCTCTCTCTCTCTCTCTCTCTCTCTGAACTACTGTTTCCATTATTGCTGGTAACTACGATATTTCTTAGTTTTGAATATTTTAAATTTCAGTTTTTTGTATATATAGATTGTTTATACATTAATATGACTTCTGAAAACTCTGCAGTTGATACACAGCCAACGGAGTCTACTTTCCATTTCATACGTACATACTATAAATTGCTGGAAAATAGATGGCAATGCAGCCCCCCATGAGAAACCGTGTAAATAGAAGCTTTCATAAAAGCAGCAATTATTTTACAAACTACACCTTTAGTACCAGTAAGTTGATTGCCCAGGAGAATGAAAATTCTCGCAGATGTATATCGAAACTAACTTTGCTGTTTCCAACATAACGGAATTAGTGTCACATCAACTAATTCAGTACTTCAATCATTCTTGCTGGAAATCTAATTTGTTTGAATGTTTAAAAGCCAAAGGTAGACTAATATACACTTCAGTCGTGTATTTGAGAACATACAAATGGCATGTGCTCATGACAAGAAACATACAATATGACTGAATTATCTGAAATGCGAAAAAAGATGCGACAGAGAAATCTAGACAACCTCACTTTTTATTTTTCTCAGTCTGTATTCCTCACCCAGTGGGTTCAGTCATGGTCTCCACGATTGGTATTATATTAAAACAGAAGAAACTCTTTTTGTTTGCTATGACTGAAACTCCAGCAACTATAGATATATAACAAAAAGAGCTTCAATCATTTAGGAGCTTAATGTCTCTCCAACTTTGATAGCACACCATAAAAACATTTTGAGAGAGGCATACACATGCACGCACAAAATGTCGAGCTCTTTGATAGAGCTAATAAATTAAAGTCTATCATATAACACCAAGCTGCAAAGAAAATCAGTGCTAATCACATGAATAAACTGTATGATACTCTTCACTGACATTTTCATTTGCTAAAGTAGATGCTAGTAGTAGTATTAAATAGTAGTAGAGGCAGCTTTTTGTAAGTAGAAAATAGAGTATAAATACGGAGAAAAGTTCCACTAAAATCTACTTTTTGATCTTTTGATAAAAAGTTCCAAACATTCTTCTAAAGTAGATACACCTTGAAAACTTAATACTAAAAGAAAATACAATAGCGATTGCTCCAGGACAAGTAAAAAATATACTACCACCCATACGTTAGGATCAAAAAACAATATATACTACCTGCCCCCACCCCACCTCTATTACAACATATAAAGTAATAACTGATATATGCTAGTTCAATTTCAAACCTCTCGTTTTCTTTAGAATCAGTATACATACATGTCAAAAAATGAAACAATGGTGCAGCTGCCGTAGCAATGACCAAAAGACTGATTACTTGAGAAAGGCTCCATTTTGTTCTGCTGAACTTGTAGCCAAGTTCATATCATTTAATTATAATGAAACCTTTATAAAATAAAAAATATTTATTGATTTCTCGAAGAGAAAAAAAAAATCCGTGCAGAAAAGCTTGCTAAATATATGTTTGATAATTCATTAATATCCTAACTCTTACATAACAAAATAACTATTTCTTGATCATGATCACAGGAGATATATCCTGTCGGTTATCTAGTCATACTGACATTTTGGGTACTGAAAAATATGATACAGCCGCAAAAACTGCCATGCATTTCCCCTTTACTGGATGCATGTTTCCATATTGGGACTTTAAATACTATATCATTTGGCATATTTTTAACTGAGTGGCAAATTATTTGGAATGAAAACTCTAAACATGGCACCATAACATAAAAACCCATTATTCTTAGTTGCATCCGCCATCCACAGTGATGAGGGGGTAGTGAATACCGTGCTACTACTGTTATGCATATTTGATTTAATTCTATCTGATTTAATATATTTATTTCAATTAAATTGTTTGTCAGTATTGACTATTTTTTTTTTTCATTACATGATACTGTAATGTAAATTTACTCACTAGAAATCATACTTATTTTAGAAAATAGTTTGACCTTCACTGTCAGTTTATAAACATCAGGTATTGATCAAAATCCTGACCTTGTTTCAGAATTTGTAGCAATCTTGGTAAACAAGTTATATTTTATTTTAAAATGATTGGTTGTTTCCAAGGTCATAATGGGACTTTGTCTTTAAGATATAAACAAGTTTTTTTAATCTGTTATTTCTTAGAGTAAAAATGATTATTGGTTTACGTCAGGGTGACAATGGATAAACGTGATCTTTAACAAGTACTTGCTTCTATAAACTTCCAGAAGATGATCACGTGACCCTTGTTTACGTTTTAGAAAGCCTATATAACCCATGTTTTAGAGAATTGTTCTCAGTAGTTGCTGGGCTGTTAAACTGTTAGCTGTATGTTGTGCTATTCAGAGTTATTTTAAATTGCTAGGCTTGGAGTATTTTCAAATTACTTGGATTCTAAAGGATTAGTTCCATTATTTTTCTGGAAAATACGTGTGCTAATGTAAAATTTTGGAACAAGGTCAGTTGAATTTTTTTTTTTAAAATTCAGCTATCAGAAACCGGAGTGATAATTTTTATTCCTACAAGGAACTGTAGACTTCAACACTACAGATTGCAGCATACGTCATCGTCTTCCATCTTGGATTCTTCGTCGGGATTCGAACGTGAAATCAGTTGAACATTTCGTTATTGGGACTACTAACAATTTATTCTCGGATTATTTTTGGATTATGTTTTGATTTGATTCTATAAAACCGTAAGTTCATATTTTGTATTTTTCAAAGCTTGTTGTTTTCACTTTCTTGTGTTACTGTTTATTCGAGCCTAAACAAGTGACATAAGAATACGATTCTCCTGAAGGGTGACCATCATCGTTTGTATCTCGCTAGTGCCAATTGACAGAGGAACACATTCAAGTCGAGTGAATTGACTTTCACCCTGCAGGACGTCGCTTTTAATGTAACTCAGTTAAAAGGTTTCTTGACGATGTGCCTCCTTAAAAGTTATAAATACAAAAATGCGGCTTATAAATGTATTTTATTTTATTCGTTAAGAATCTTTTATTTTATACACATCTGGGCAAATTGTTATACATTTAACTTCTATTTTTTTTCACATATGAACATATGTTTCTTATTACTCGGAAGGGTTTATCTTCGTCAAGAGTTTAGGAATTTTTACTTTCATCATTTGTATTACCGTATATTCGGCACCACTTGGCTGTGATTGCGTTTCGTTAACCATATACATACAAACAGACTTGTTATTTCGAGGACAATATCCAGCGTTTAAATTTATTACTTCCGTTCACACCTACTTATATTCTCATGTCACCAAAGAAGACTGCATTAAAACTTTGGAACGTTTCCAGTAAAAATAAATTCTGTAGATGAAACAGGTTTGCGATTCGGAGAAAGTAAACATAAATTATTACAATTACAATGCAATCTCCTCATATATTTGCAATGTGGTATTTTATCGTTTCACGTGTATTACAAATCATCTTAGACACATTAGTTTCAAGATATTTTAGCATGATTCGAGTAACATATTTCATAGACATTCCTTCTCGTAAGTTTCATATCGCATCCTTCGTCAAATGTATCTAAAACTAGGCATTGTATTGTATCCAGTTTCAATATAGTACATACATATGGCTTAGGAATGTATTGCCCCAGCCTCTGAATCTATATTTAATCATGGTGCAAATCAAATATCTTAACCTTTATGCATAAGTGATATAATCAAGCTCTACAGCTTCAAATGCTATCTAAAATATCGATTACCACCTGAATGCCAACTTTAAGGAAACACATTTTTTTAAGAATGCAACTTGTTTTATCTGCTTTGAAACTTCAAACTTTGCCAACTTGCTGCGCAAAAGCTATGTATCACTTGACTTCTGTCTGCAGTTACAATGTTATTACTTTATCTCAACATTAGAAGATATATTTTAAACCAGGCATCTGTATATACAACCAATTCATAATATAAATAAACAGAAGATACAAAATCCACTGGATCTGCAAAACAAAAACAACGTTTTCTTCATTCATGACACCGACAACATAATAAACATGCTATGTTGTTCAGCATTTTGAGATATATTAATGGTAATTAGCGATGAATTTCCAGCAGAGATTTAAAGCAATCGAATGAAACAGTATCCAGTTAGATACATCCATGCAACAACTAGAACAGTTGACGTGATCAATACCGAGAAATGGAAGAGATATAAATATATTTTTAATAGAAGTATTAATATTATAGAACTCGCTTATACCCCTCACTCCAAACAGTTTTGTATTCAACTACAAATTTTAATAACGTTGAGCCTCCAGGATATTAAAAGTACATCTCTATCCAAACAGTTTGTGATCAACTACCAGTTTTAATAATGAAAAGTATCTAATATATAAAATATACCCCTCTCTCCGAACAGTTTGTACTTAAGTAAACAAGTTTAATAACGACAATATCTAGGATATTAAACATCCCCCTCTCACCAAACAGTTCGTGCTCCACTCTGAATTTTAATAACGAAAAGCATATAGGATATAAAACATGAACAAAGCTAACCTTATCATCGCCAAGGGCATCTAGCACAGTCATCTAGTTCGCGTTTTAAAACATGAGGGCGTTTTTTTTATAACATGGCAGCCTTTTTGTTTGGGCGTTTCTTTCTTTTTCAGCCAACAGGGTTGTTAAATGTCTGCGATAAGTGCCGACTAATACGGTAACTTTGGGCTTTTCATCCCTTTGAAACCATGTACACAATAGAGACACTGATTGTCATTTTTATTCTGTTTAACGTTTTTACAGAAAGATCAAAGATGGACATAGCAAATATTAGATGCAGACGACAGTTTCTACCTTCCTTATACATTATCAATGAAAATGAATTTTTCCAGGAACCGGGAAAGAACAGCAAACTAGCTAGTTCTTTTCCTGGAAACTTTCGTTTGGGTTCGAAATGTGATGAAGAGGAGAATGCTAGGGACCACGTGTCAACAATCAGGTTAGAAACTGCAAATTAATGAATGAAATTACTAAAAAGTTTGTGCTAATTATTTATCCTTTACAGTTTTCATTTTTAAAATCGCGACTGAGGAGGGTAAAAATTGCCGAGGGGATATAAAATACAATACTAGAAAATGTAACAGGTGGGGTTGTAGTTTTCTGGACTGATTTTATTTCTGCTGCATAGCATTTATATGAATTATTGAATTTTCTTCATAAATCTTAATGTTTAATGGCCTTGACCTTGGTCCTATTCAGCACTCCACGACATATTTTCAGGCTATTTTGTGTTTCCGGTCTTAATTACTTGTTTGCCTATCAATACGTTTTCTAAGTCTAATGGATTCCAACACAATTTGGCATACAGATTTATAGACTTGTTTGTCCATCAATACTTTACTAAGTCTAAGGATTTCAACACAATTTGGCATACAGATTTATAGATCTGTTTGCCCATCAATACGTTACTAAGTCTAAGGATTTCAACACAATTTGACATACAGATTTATAGACTTGTTTGCCCATCAATACTTTACTAAATCTAATTGATTTCAACACACTTTGGCATACATATTTATAGACTTGTCTGCCCATCAATACTTAATTAAGTCTAATGGATTTCAACAACATTTGGCATACATATTTATAGACTTGTTTGCCCATCAATACTTTACTAAGTCTAATCTATTTCAACAGGCTTTGGCATGCAGATTTATACTGAATGAGTTGAATATCCAGTGTCCAAACTGTTAGGAATCCTAATGCGCCATTCCAATTGTCCAACGTGTCATACATCCTGATTCCGCATACTCCTAACTATGGTTTCTGCTGGATAACTATAGCAAGACTTGTTGAATTCAACCAAGCTTGCAATGCAGAATTGTTTTGCGTGGGACCAAGAGAGATCTGGATTTCCGTTTTAAGCTTCATCATTTACAGAAATGTTGTTCATGAATGCCCATTTTCCGAATTTCACTTTCCCAATGCACAACACATTCATTGCAAACAGTGATAGTTGCTGATTCTTTTGGAGGAGAAAGGATATGTGTGCAATGGTACAAATGAGTGAAATCACTTAAAATGGTAGTAGTAGTAATGGTATTAGAAGTTGTTGTTGTTTTATCTACTTCTGCTGCTGTAGTAACAGTAGTGGCAATAGTAGTAGTTGCAGCAGATGCAGAAGTAGTAGCATTTCCAAACCTGCGAAATAAGCGAGGGTTTGCAGCATAGCAAATTAATAGTGTTTATCCTGGTCAGCATGAATCCATCTCTATTTGGTATAATAGTGTTTACTCTGGTCATCATAAGTCTATCTCTATTTGGCATAATAGTGACAACCCTGGTCATCATGAACCCATTTCTACTTGGAATAACAGTATTTACCCTTCTCATCTTGAATCCATCTCTATTTGGTATAGTAATGTTTACCTTGGTCATTATGAATCCATCTCTATGATATGATACTGTTTACCCTGATCGTCATAAACCCATTTCTAATTGGAATAATAGTGTTTACTCTGGTCATCTTGAACCCATCTCTACTTGGAATAATAATGTTTACCCTGGTCATCATGAACCCATTTCTATCTGGAATAATAGTGTTTACCCTTGTCATGTTGAATCCATCTCTATTTGGTATAGTAATGTTTACCTTGGTGATCATGACTCCATCTCTGTGGTATGATAGTGTTTACCCTGATCATCATGAATCTATCTCTATTTGGTATAATAGTGTTTACCCTGGTGTAAATTTGATTTAATTTATATTTGATTTAATTTAATTGTCTGTTTGTAAGTTTTATTTTCTTTTTAAATTTCATCACGTGTCAAAGCAATGTCATCTTGTTTACTTGATTTGGCTTTTATTTTCTCGGAACATTCAATTTGACCTGACTCTTTTCATAAATATTTAATAATAGAAACACTGTTTCTTTTTCTTTTACTTAGTTCCCGACCTTCATTCAGAAATCGCTGAGACAAGTAAACAACTTTTTTATTTTATTCTCGGAATATAATAATTGGTTTTATCAAGGTCATACTGCATGTATGTGATTAAGATATGTAAACAGCCTCTATTTCGCAATTCTAGGTTTTCCAAAAATGCGCAGTAATTAGATTTAATAGTAATGTTTAGAGAGATATTTCTTAGGTTGGGTTTTTACTTTGGACACTGGAAAGTGTCTTGTTGTGATCAGTTTGGAGTTACAATTTAATTTTTATTCAAATTATTTGGATTCTAACAGATTAATTGTTTTTCCTGGAAATATTTGAGTGATCATACAGAATTCTTAGACAAAGACATTTCTTTAAATTTTATTCGCATTTCAAGCACCGGAATATTATTCTCTGTGGTTCACAAAGAACTGTAAACACATCAGGGCTATACAGAATAAAGTATACGCCATCTCCTTCCATTTTGGAATTTTCGTCAGGATTCGAACTTGAATTCATTATAACAGTTCATTACTGGGAATTCTAAAATTTAATTCGTGTATTATTCTTGGATCATTGTTGGATTTGTTTCTCAAAACCGTATATTCATATTTCGACATTTTTACATGTTTTTTTTCTTCAGAGAAATAAATTATTTAATAAATTCTTAAAAGCTTATTATTTCCATTCTTTCTTTTGTTACTGTTTATTATAGCCTAAACATTTAGCATAAGAAATTGGGTTGCTCGTCCTCGGGACCTTTGAATTTTGGCCGAAAATATTTCAGAAATCTGTTTCTTTGCAATTTGAATTCCCCTAGTTGTTTCTTAAATCTTTTAAAAAACCCAAGTATTCTTTTAAAATTTTGAAAGCTTGTAATGAAATGAACAAGCTTTTTCAAAGTATCATCAAAAGCAGAGAATATTATTCGATTTTACAAAGTAGTGGCTGAACATTTTGAAAATGGAAGTTCAGCTAAAACGTTGGAATTAGAGATCAGACAGGTTCAGTTTCAGATAGAAAAGATACAAATGGAAAAATATATGGAAGTAAGACGAATGCAGTTGCAAACAGAGAGTGAGAAGAGAGAAAGGCAAATGCATTTACAATCAGAGAAGGATGAAAGGGAATTTCAAAGTCAGTTGAACGAATTAAGCTGGCATTCGATAAACACTCCCCTACCTTTGATGTTTTAAGAAATATCAAGCTAGTACCTCCTTTTCTGGAAAAAGAAGTAGACAGATATTGTCCTTATTTTGAAACAATTGCTGAGAATTTGAAGTGGCCAAGAGAGTACTGGACTCTATTCTTGCAATGTGTACTCATTGGTAGAGTTCATGATATTTACATTTCACAGTCACTAGAACAGTGTACTGGCTATGATGTAGTTAAGGACTTTATCTTGATGGGCTATGAGTTACTCCATAAAGATTGTCGGCAAAAATTCAGACACTATAAAAAAGAATCTGACCAGACCTAAGCTGAATTTGCATGGGAAACAGCACATCAGTTTGGTAAGTGGTGCTCTTCTAGAAATGTTAATAAAGATTACGAAAGTCTCAGACAACTCATATTGTATGAAGAGTTCAAAAACTGTGTCTATAGTAACATTAGGATTTATCTTGAAAAGCATAAGGACGAAACCTTGGAAAATGCAGCTCGTGCCGCTGACGTTTAGTTCATAACGTTTCTTTTGTAAATAGGACTTCCACTTAAAATCTTCTGGCAAAAAAGTATTTCAGCGTACTACAAGCCCTTTTAAATCTCTAACTGGCACAACTTCTAAAAATAACGTTCCAGGTAAGCTTGATCAAAGATCATTCTCTCTGTGCCGATGCAAGAAGAAAGGACATATTATTTCTGATTGCTACTATTTAAAAAATAGGTATCAGAGACAAGGCATACCTATTCCAAATGCTCTTAGTTCTAAGAGGTCATGGTCAAGATGATGTACTGAGATCTCTAATGAGAGTGTTCATATTCAGCGAGTAATGTGCAGCTTTGTTAATGATCCTTTCCATTCTGTAAACTTGTGATCAGACATAGTCTCAGGACCAGTGACAGTCGGAACAGAGTATGCTATACCCGTTGAGGACATTCATTTATTACTAGGTAACGACCTAGCTCGAGACAAGGTTGTGGTTAATCCACTTGTAACTGACAAGCCTTGTTTGGATCAGAAAGTTGATCCAATTGATAAAGAATTTCCTGATTTATTCCCAGCTTGCGCAGTTGCCAGAGCAATGGCAAAGAAAGCTCTTGAGATTGATGTTGATAAGGAAAGTATTCCTTTAGCTGACACATGTATCAGTGAGGCTTTTGATGAGGCCACTTTCACTCCTTGTTTTGATCAATCAGAAAGTATTGATCGCAGTGATTCTCTTTTAACTACTCATTCTCTTTATTCTAATCAGGGTGACAAACAACAATTATTTGTCGTCGAACAGAAAAACGTTCTGAGATCTCATGTTTGTTTATAAGAGTCATTAATTAAACCGAAGCAACTGAAGAACTTGTCTGTTATTTCATTGAAACGGAAATCTTATAAGAAAATTGAGACCTTCATAGGTACCTGTTGATGACGATTGGTCAGTGAACTATCAGATTGTATTTCCAAAACCTTACAGAAAGGAAATACTTAGTCTGGCCCTTGAAACACCATTGGCTTCTCATTTAGGGATTAATAAGACTTTTCACAAGATCTTAACTCACCTTTATTGTCCAAAACGCACATGTCATGTTGGTAAATACTGTAGATCTTGTCATACGTGTCAAATGGTAGGAAATCCCAAGCAGCCAATACCTAAGGCTCATCTACAACCTATTCCTGCTATTGACGAACCGTTTGGTAGAATTAGGGTACACTGTGTTGGTCCTGTACCTAAGACCAATTCAGGTAATCAATACTTGTTATCCATTACGTGTGCGTCAACAAGGTTTTCAGAGGCAATTCCTTTGAGAAATATTTAATCTAAAACAATAGTAAAAGCTCTGATAAAGTTTTCTTTACTCAATTTGGCCTTCCCAAATCTGTACAATATGGCCAATGGCCAAATTTTAGGTCTGAAACTTTCCAGCCTATTGTGCTTGAATTTGGCATCGAGCAATTCAAGTCAAAAGTGAAATTATGTTTTGATAGAACTACAGTGAAGACCAATTTTGGGTTTGATGATAGGGTTCTGTCTAACTTGCTCATTCTTTTTTTTAAAAAATTCAGATTAGATATTACGGCCCTTACAAAGTTAAGAATAAAATGAATGAGTTAAATTATAAGACTGGTGCTCCTGGGATCTAAATAAAGTATAGGAGTAAGAGCATATTGAGAGATTACCCAGGTTAAACATGCAATCAATTTAGTTGTACCTGTCCCACTCATTGAAGATATAGGTGAAGGAATATCATCGGATTCTACTAATATCGGAATGAAAAATCTTCGGAATTCAGAAATTATAAATGATCTGAACCAGATACTTTCACAGTAGTAAGAACAAGAAAGAAATGAACTTAAACAGTTATTATTTGAATATGAGCACTTATTTCCAGATGTTCCTACAAGAACGAACAATGTTTTCCATGACGTTGTAATTGTAATTTCAAAACTGTGAAAACACCTGTACAGGATGAACCCTCTCAAACAGGAGTACTGGAGAAAAAATATCAGTATTTGTAGGAGAATGATTTTATAGAGCCCAGTAAAAGTGACTGGAGTTTAACATGCATATTTGTTCCAAAACCAAATAACACGTTCCGTATGTGCACTGATTATAGGAAGATCACTAGTGTGACAAAAACAGATTAATTTCCATTACCAAGAATCGATGACAGCATTGATAAAATCGGGAATGAAAGGATTTTGGCAAATTCCACTAACGGAACGACCAAAGAAAATGTCGGCATTCGTGACTCAAGATGGCCTTTATCAATGTAAAGTAATGTCGTTTGGGATGAAAGGGTCGCCAAGCACTTTTCGACGACTCATGAGTATGATTACCTCTGGTCTAGACAATTGTGACACCTGGAAAGAAAATTTAGCAACAATTCGGATTTGTATTGACAGACTCACAGATGTAAGTTTGACAATGAATTTATTCAATAGTGAGTTATGCCGTGCTAGTGTAACTTTTCTAGGAGATATCGTCGGACATGGACAAGCTGAATCAATAGATGCTAAGGTCAAGGCTATCTCCGAATTCCCCGTCCTTGTTAATAAAAAGCAACTGATGGGATTTTTAGGTATGGCTGGATACTCTCGGAAATTGAGTTGCAATTTTTCTATAATTGCTGAGCCCCTGACAAGTCTATTGAATAAGAAAAACAAGTTTCTTTGGACTGAAAAATGTAAGGAGGCTTTTGACAAGTTAAAAGCCATACTTAAAAGCGCGTCAGTTCTTACAGCTCCAAATTTAAGGCAATCATTTATACTGTCTGTTGATGCAAGTGATGTTGGGGTTGGAGCAGTTTTGATTCAAGAAGACGAAAATTGTACTGATCATCCAGTGTGTTATATTTCGAAAAAGTTAATAAGCACCAAAGAAATTATTCAACAATCCAGAAAGAAAGCTGGGCTTTGATATTGGCATTACAACATTTTGAAGTTTACACGAGTTCAGCATCTTCTTCGATTATTGTGTTTAGTGACCACAAACCCCTTACTTTCATCGGCAAGATGAAAACTAAAAATCAAAGAATAATAAGGTAGAGTTTGTTGTTACAGGAAAATGAAATTGACATCAGGCACATCAAGGGAAAATATAATTTAATAGCAGATGCACTTTCCCGTGAATAAAAATGTATTATCTCATGTACACTTTATATAATTTATACGAGTTCTTTTTAACCACATGTATTATAAATATATTGTAAAAAGAAAGCTTTATCATATAAATCTTTCTATTTCTTAATTTTGGATGTGTTACATATATTTGATTTAATTTCAGAAATCACAACGGCGTCGGGTCAAATTTCATTATCGGTTATTAGTTTTCATGTCTGAAATGCAATGCAATTTATAATGATTTGTTCTAGCTCACAAGGTACTCGCTATTATTGTTGTTGCAGGTACAACTTTTACAGGCACACACAATCAAGCGTCACATTGCATGATGGGAACTCGTATATTTTTACACGTGAAAATATATGACTGAGAAAATCTAATAAATCTCTGTATTCAATTTCCCGACATAAATGTCAACATCGGATTGAAAAAAATTATATTACAGGATATGAACACGACTGAAGCTACCAAGTACATCCAACCACTGGCTACATTCCGAACATATCTTGCCTATCGTTTATCCCCATCCCTCTGCAAAGTATATTCCTGAATCCGCCTCTTGAACGGCATCTGACGGTAAGTATAGCCTTGTTCTGACAAAATGTTAATTATAGTCTGACTATACCTACCAGTTTGTTTGTAAAAAAAAACAAAAACACAAACACATATACACCCACAATAAAGGTAATCTTTAATGTGATAATAAGTGCACAGAACTTAGTCAATTCACTCATTGATTTATAATTTCTAACCTGAATTGACCAGTGGCCCTAACACTGGCATTCTCTGCGCGTTCATGCCTAACGGACGTTCTATACTAAAACGGCGCCATGCTGCGTACACTATGGGCAAGTTAATTTCCTCAGAGAACATTGTTACGAAGTTCGTCCTATTCAGTAACCGCATGATAATTCCGTAAATTACATAATGTTCGGAGTTTCGAGTTATGTACTTTACACATATGTACATAAAAATTACACCACTTGTTAAATCCACGTGAAAGGCAAATTTGTAATTGTCATTCTTTTTTGTGTGCTTGATTCGACATTGCAAATATCGGAAGCAGACGACATAGTATTTTCCTTCTATGTACAGACATGTGTAATAGTGCAAGTACCCATTCGCTGAAAATGGACTTGTACCGGAACTGGAAATGACTGGCGAACAGGTCGTCTTTTACACTGAAATCTTCCTTTTGGAATCAAACGGGCAGACGATGACGGTGTTAGGGTCCCACCTGGGCACGATCAGATTTGAAATTATAAATCAATAAATGAAATAGGTTCTGTGCATTTTTTTCTTCTCCTTTGTGCTTTTCGTCTTTTAAATTGGTATGGAGGTACAAACAAACGGGGAGATATATTCAGACTATGGCTGCCATTTAACATTCACTGCATCAATAGGCAGATCATATATGACGGCATTTGTAGAACGTATGTCCTTGAATGAGTAATTCACAGGTCTGAAAGCTAGGATGTATGTTGCCAAACGACTCACCTAAAATCGCATTCACAGCGCTGTTTGACCAAATTAGCAATGATTGCAATTTTAGGATCTGTTAGGCTTAATTTATGAAAAGGCAAACCGTGTTTTACGATAATATATGCAAGGTCACCTCTTAAAATTCTTGCTTGTTTCCTTCTTGTGTGAAATGAGACCTGATGATTTATATTCTCACATGTTTCGGGTAATTAACATAGAGTAATGGAGGAAGAGGCTTACTGAAAAGATTTGCATAAAAAAATCCCTACTTGTCACATATACACACAGCGTGTTCAAAACTAACCTCAAAACTTCCGACCAACGTTTCCTGTTGCTCACTTTCTCAAAAAATGTTTTCCTCATATTTCATTGTTTGTGCACAATAAAATAGCACGCAATTGCTTGTCTGAATAATAACATGATAATACTCACTGATTGATGTTACTGGTCGCTTAATTTGTAAAAAAAAAGAAATTTTTCGAATTTTTTTTTGTGAACATAGGATAATATAATGCACGATGAATCATTACGGAAAAAACACCTGAAAAGTTTGTTCTTTGCACGTGTGTGTGTGCGTTTTGTTGTATTTCAATCCCGCACTTTGTGTGTCGTGAATTCTGTATGTAACATATTAGTTGAAAGAATTTGATCTGGAAAATTTAATTTGTAATTTTTATTAATATTTGTATTTTTATAAGAGAATCTATCAAGAGCGTTGCCATCTAAGTTAATCTTTTTGCAACCTACACGAGGATTACTTATATGCGACATTCATGGGCATTTATGCATGACAATGATAAGGATTAAAATGAAAAGGAAACTTAGAAACAACTAGGAACGCTAAACAAACAATTAAAAATAAATCTGGTTTCTTTGATAAAGTTAAAAGACTTAAAACCTTAGAAATTATATTCATATTGAACTAGCTAAAATACAGAAAATAGTAACTATTTTGTGCAGAAATTTTATTGATAGGAAAAATCAAACTGCCTATGGCCTAAATCACTTTGTTTTTTTTATCGTTATTCATTTACAAAAAATAATATCTTAATGCAAAAGTTTGTCACACAATACAGGTCAAATGACTTCATCTTTCGTCGATTGTAATTCATCATAAATTGATTTAAATAAATATATACTTTCTATATACTTGAAATATAAATACTGAAAAGCAAAATTTAATAAAGTTATAATCATAGTATTCACCATTCCGTTGTAACAAGCATGTACGCTGATTAAAATTGTATCATGAAAGACAGAAAATTAGAAGTTCTGAGAACTGTATATTTTAGGACTTTTAACGTAGCTTTAACAACTTTTCACTCATATCACTACGATGTTTGTCGTGTGGCAGTTGATAGTGATGTCTTGCACTGGGGCATTGTGCCGCAGACATGTAGCACGACGTCCCACCCAGCCACATTATCCTGACACAGCACCGACCAGTCCTAACACTAAACTCTAAATACTGAGTGCGTAGCGAGGCAGCTGTTAGTACCATTTTTATAAGTCTGTATTAATCCTAAATACTACGAACACAGTGGGAAAATGTTCACTAGTGTAATCAACTTGTTACTGTTCTATAACACAAAACATTAGATAAGTTCTGAAATAAACTTCAAGAAAAAGGGATTCCTTGTGCAAACCCACTTTTATTAAAGGACAAATATTTAGAACGTTTGGTATCAACCAAAATGTTGCTTTTGAAAATCGTAGTAATGAATATTTTCTCGCTTTCATCATATTAAATGGGTGAAGATATTTACGAATTGTCCTTTAGGCTCAAGTCCCCACCGTCACTTAAAATAGCAAGACGCATAGAACTAGGTTAATATCCGGCATCTGTATTCGTTTTAACAAAGACGGATGACATGATGGTCAATATATGCATAGTTTGCAGTCTTTCTGTTAAATTGTGTCGCGCACTGCGAGATAAAATGGTCAGTATATTTTATTTTTGCAAGTTTGACCAGTACATTAGATAAAACTTATTTGCCATAATAGAATACGTGGTTCTTTGATATTCAGAGAAAATACAAATCATTTTCACATATTTTATGCACGTAAGAAAACAAACTTGGACTCATATCTTCGAAGTATCTCATTTATTTTATCTGAATATTTGCTAGGAGTTTGGTTTGAAGGGTTATTCAACTCGAAAGACCGTGAATCAAAATATAAATTGATTGTTGTGAGACCAGTAAAGTTATATCTCTGACAAGAACTCTTGTTGTGTTATTACAACAAAGCGATTGTGAAAAACGAAAAAACAAAGCATTCCCATGATAACTATACCTGTTTAGATCCAAATTGCAACATTATACCTGTATTCTGCCTATTTAACATCAAAGCATTTGAATGGTTGTGGAAATAGAAATAACAGAAAGCATTCAGGCCTAACAAAATATCTTAAATGGCGGATGTATAGGACATCACGTGACGTTTGCATTAAATACGTTATTTATACTGTGAAATTAATCTAGTATGTTCTTTCAAACTACATCTACAAATATGTTTGCGCAGACTTATTTTACGCCTTTTTCATAAAGATCTTTGATCAAAGTATTTATACAATGTTAACGGTATAAAAAGGATGCTGTGTATCCAGAAATTTCATCATT